>ML283692.1:0-19471 GCA_005239495.1 Nicotiana undulata | reverse complement strand
TTTTGTTGTGGTTTTCTTGGGTTGGACCAGTTCCTTCTTCCTGTTCCTTCTTTAAAATATCTCTTTTATCCATTCCACTTCCCACTGAGTACAGTTCTTGATAAGGTGGTCAGTCTTTCCACACTTGTAGCATCCCTCGTTGGTTGTCCTTTCTGGAGCTTTTGCTTTGTTGTAGTTTCCTCCTCTAGAGATGCCCTTCTTCCTTATGAGGAAGTTTTTGAATTCTTTGGTAATCATGGCCATCTCATCTTCCTCAAGATCTACTCCCTCAGTGATCCTCAGTGCTAGACTCCTCTCCTTCTTTGGAGCATCCATTTTCATTGTCTGCCTTCTAAGTGCATAAGCAGTAAGGTTTCCAATTAGCTTGTCCAATCTGAGGGTTGCCATATTTTTGGATTTATGGATAGTAGTGATCTTACTTTCCCAGGAAATTTGCAAGACCCTTTTCATGATCTTCTCTACCATGTCCTCTTCAAGAATGACTCTACCAAAAGACTTAAGTTCATTTGTCAAAGTTGTGAACCTTGTGTACATCTCTTGGATTGTCTCTCCTTCTTTCATAGTGAAGTTTTCATACTGAGAGTATAGTAGAGTACCTCTTGATCTTTTCACTTGAGGTGTTCCTTCATGGGCTACTTGCAAGGTATCCCAAATTTCTTTGGCAGTGGTGCAACTTTGGATCATGCTGAACTCGTTTGGACATAGTCCACATACTAACCACTTTTTGGCCTTAACACTCTTCTTTCATTTCTTCAGATCCTCAGCAGTGCAATAAGCTCTAGTATTTGGTACATCTACACCTTCAGCAGTCTTCCTCATGGTGGCTAGAGGACCATCAGTGACTATGTCCCAGAGTTCATAGTCTTCTCCAATCAGGTGGTCCTTCATTTTATTCTTCAACCAGGAGTAGTACTGGCCGTTGAAGAGTGGTGGCCTTGTAGTTGATTGACCTTTCCGATTTCCAGGTTGTGCACTCATTTTGATCTTTTCCAAGGTGTTAGCCTTTTTAAGGATAACCTGCTCTGATACCAATTGATGTTTTATACTTCAATGCCACACAAGGGGGGGGGGTGATTTGTGTGGTGTCCAATTTTCGAGTGTTGTCTTTACAGATGAAACTGGTTCTTCTTGGTGTTCCAAATTCTACTATTTGTGGAAAAGTAATTGCAGAATTAAAGAACACAACAATTTTACGTGGAAAACACCGGGCTCAAAAGGTGATAAAACCACGACCTACTTCCCAGTAGGATTTTCCCAAACTCTTCACTATGACAATGAGCCAAACAACATTTACAAAATAAACTCTTTTGTAAACCTAAGGACTAACTCTAATCCCTTTGTAGCAATCTAGCCTCTAGCTAATTGCGACAACTTCAATTTAACTCTAACTTGAACAGTGTGTACCTATTACAATTTGCTTCTAGATAAAGCTGAAAGATACAATATTAAATCTCCTACTACAACCAACTAGACTCAAAAGACAAACAGATGGAACTGGTTCTTCTAGATGGTCAAATAGTCTTTGTGTCGCTCAAGGATTCTGCTTGCAAAATTGCTCTGGGAATGTTTCTTTCAGTTCTTGTTTCACTTCTGTCTTTGTGCGTAAAATCTTCAGCAGGAATGCTTCAACACTTTATAGAGTCAGTCGTTGAGATATGTTGTTAAATACTAATGCAACTCTTCCTTGGTGGAAGAGTTTTTATTTATCTCAACTTCCTCTTTTTGTTTCTGTTCTTGCTGAACTCGAACTCTAACCTCTTATCAATTTGCAACCTTTTCGCTTTAGGAGACAACCTCTTAGTTCATGGATAATTCACAATCATGTTTATCTCTTGTGCATAGCCGGTTCTTGTGCCAATGGGTCTGTTCGAGTATGTTTGCCCTGATAGACCTGGTTCAAGTGGGTAGGCATTTGTCAATCTTCAAAACAATGCAGTAACTTGGTTCAACAAATTTCCCCTTTTGGATGATGACAAACTTTGTGCTTAGCCTTGTACAATCATCAAACACTTTGTATAGTTTTAAGCATTTAATATAGAGAGACTAGGTTCATTAGGTTATAAATATCACAATTCTTTGAAATTTTGAAAAACACATATCTTCCCCCTTTTGGCATCATCGAAAAGTTGCAAAATGATAAACTTACCAGGGTTATTAAATATTACTCATGGGCATTGAGGCACTGCATGTGCAAAACATGATTAATCGTCAAAAGAAACCAATAAAATGTAATCTAAGTAAGAAACTAAGACAAAGTCAATAACTAACAAAGGCAGAATTCATTGATAGATAGCAACCAAGCACAATACACTAAAAGAACTAAAACAGTCACTACCATGAGCAAAACAAAAAAACAGAAACAGGACAAATCCCAAACTGGGCATTGAAGGGGGATTTCTTGTAACTGATTTCCTAAGGCTTGCCTAGGTGCAAAATAACATGCAGCAGTTGTACAGGTTTGTTAACGGCTACAGATTGTCAATCTTATTAGCATGTGATTCTAAGTGTGTACAAAGGACTGATTGGCAGTTTATTTAGAACATATGACTGTTTCAGACATGTGTTTAGACTAAGTGAGCGAGTATGATCCTATTGCATGATGTTTAATGCAACATGATAACTTAAAAATGTTTTTCTAAATGAATACAAGATCACAACATTATGCACAACTTCAGGAATAGCACAGGTGACAGATTTTAATCGTTGTTTACCAAGAACATAATCATTTGACAGCATGTTGAAGCACATAAGAAATTTAGGATAAAATTTAATTTTTAACAAATCAATCACAAGAATCGCGGATGGGACTAAAATCACAAGGAATCAGTCCTAATTAAGGAAAGTATCTCACAAATGAGGAAACAATTCGAGAATTAGTACAGAATTACAGGGAAAATTCACAAAGTCACATAGTCCATGGAAAATATCACAGTTCGGACGGAGATATATAAAATCAGTAAAAAATCTCATGTGAACAGTCAAAAACAACTAATCAGACATATTAGACGATAATTAGCACATATTGAACAAAATCAGGGAAACCCTAAGCAAATAGTTAGAGGGTTAGTAAAGAATCAGAACCCTAAACAACAAATTATAGCAAGGAGCACAAGAATACGTAGAACATGCATGAGAGGCACCGAATATTCATGAGGAACATATACAAATATGGATTAATCGAACCTGTTGTCAGAGACAACATAAGAATTAGGGCTTCAAGCATAACAAGTCAAGTAGCAAGAAGGCATAAGAGAATCGTTCAAACATAGTAGAAAACTCTTAAAATCAGAAGGAGAATCGTTCTTAAGAAAACCCTAGTTTTTAGGCAGTGAAGAAATCATTTGAAAACAAGGAGATTTCTCGAAGAAAATATGTAAGAACCTCGAAATACACATAGATCCGTTACAGATCTAGAAAGATCAGAAGGTTCGAAGTTAGGTTTTCTAGGAGAACCCAAAAAGAAGAAGAAAACTCAAAGATATTACCGGTGTTTGGCCGGAAAGGAGGTAGATCTTACTTGACCAACCATAGATGGCCGGATAAAATGGCATGAGACATGAGAGATAATTTGAACCGCCTATGGTTCACTTGAGAGCCTTGAACGGTGACACAAGTGTAAAGGATGGAGACATAAGGACGGTAGGAGGTGAGACCTTCATTGTTTCCGGCGAGGAGGTGGCCAGAGGAGATGAACAGACCTCATCGGAGATGAATAGACGAGAAGTATCTATAGAGACCCAGAGAGATAGAGGGAGAGTGTGAGAGGAGTGAATGAGGGGAAGGGGGGGGGGGAGTCGTTAGGTCTAATTAAGGTAAGAGTGAATCTGGGTCGTTGATCTAATTTGATCAACGGTCCAGATTACAGNGGGGGGGGGGTAGTCGTTAGGTCTAATTAAGGTAAGAGTGAATCTGGGTCGTTGATCTAATTTGATCAACGATCCAGATTACACACAGAATTGGGTCGGGTAATTTTGGGATTGGGATTTGGGTTATTGGGCTAATTTAATGGGGTTGGGGTCCAGGTAAATTAGGCTGATTTTAGGATTAAAAAGTGGCTATTAGTTAAATACCCCTTAAAATAGATAAATAATTAATAAAAATAGCTAATAATTGTATAAAATGAAATTAAGGCTAAATAAATTGGATTAATGTAATTAACTAATATTAAAAATATAAAATGACTAATTATTGAATTAAAACATCATAAAGTGTATGATTAAGCTATTATTGCAAAATCATTGCAATTATAGCCAAACAATGCCAATTTGGCTATTTTGTGAAATAATTAAATCCTAATAGGATTAAAAATGATATATTGAGCTAGAAAATATTTTGAAATTATTTATAGTATAATTTATGAATAATTATTGAACATGAAGTACTTGAGAAAATTAATAAAAATATGAAAAATCATGGAAAAATACCAGTTATTATAAAAAAATGATTTTGAAAGTATATATGCAAATTTTAAAATAGTTTGAGGAATAATTGGGTATCAACAGCTGCCCCTCTTTACTCGGGAAGGATGAGAGAGTTGTCGGGTAAAGATATGATGGCCAATTTTGACCGAGTGAAATGGTTTGGAGAGATTTAGGTCGCACCCTAGTTTCTGAGTTGCCTACATATCCCTGGTTTTACAGGAATCAGGCCGTATGTAGTTCAGGAGTCATCGGTGAAGTGTACTGATGAAGTTTCTTAAAAGAATGGACGCAACATTTGGGATTGGATAAAATAAGCGGCTTACGAGGTTGGTTGGGAGAACTGGTGCGGGACCGCTCCTGCCGGGATGGCCGTTTCTTGCCGGATTACCTACAAATAAATAACAAGCATATATTGTTCGTAATTTAAACATGATGCAAGTTCCCGTCGGACCATGAATGATGTCTTCGGACAGTTAAGGATGACGTCCTCAGACCATGACGTCCTGGGCTATGGATTGCTTGATGCAGGATTCGCAGGCTATGAAATGATGTTCTCGGGCTATGAGGATGGTGCCTCCGAACCATGACGCCTTTGAATAATGATATGCAGAGGTTGAAAGAGATCCTCAGGCCATGCCATGGTGTTCCCGGGCCATGAAAATGGTGCCTCCGAACGATGACGCCATTGGATGAGTTGGCGATATTTCAGCCCATGCAGATGCAATAGTATGATGCTGACAAGACAGAGCTTAGTCGTGCGAATAAAAGGGCTGAGCTTAGGCCGAAAGGAAAGCGAAGTAAATAGTGCTTGAGACAGAGATTAGTCTCGAAAGTAAATTGGAGGCACAGCTTAGCCTCGGAAGGCAGAATGGTAGCTTTATGCAATGCAGATGGAGACAGTGCTTAGTCTCGGAAGGCAGAATGGTAGCCTTATGCAATGATGTAGATGGAGGTAGAGCTTAACCTCGGAAGGCAGAATGGTAGCCTTATGCAATGATGCAGATGGAGAAGGCGTTTAGTCTCGGAAGAAAGAAAGGTAGCCTTATGAAAAATGTAGATGCAGATGGAGACAGTGCTTAGTCTCGGAAGGGAGAATGGTAGCCTTATGAAACGATGCAGATGGAGGCAACGTTTAGTCTCGGAAGGCAGAAAGGTAGCCTATGCAAAATGTAGATGCAGATGGAGACAACGTTTAGTCTCGAACGGCAGAAAGGTAGCCTTATGCAAAATGTTGATGTAGATAGAGATAGTGCATATTCTCGGAAGGCAAAATGGTAGCCTTATGCAGACAGAGGGAATAATGGTAGCCTTATGCAATGCAGAGGGAGACAACGTTTAGTCTCGAAAGGCAGAAAGGTAGCCCTATGCAGAAATTAAATGACAGTAGGAATTCTTAGCTGGTGATGAATTGCGGCATCGTGATTATTGAGAGCATTGTGACTATGGAGAATTAAGGCATGTGTGAACGTCGGCAACTGTAACAGTTTTGAGAGTCGCATTTTGAACAACGTTTGTCCCCTGGGAGGACAGTTCGTTTAGGGATTTTGCAACCTTGGTGCCTGCACCCAAAGAAAGATCATGAGTTTTATAAGGGGGGGGGTTAGTTTTTATCCCCACTAGCTTTTCTCGACTTGCTGGGCTCGATCTGATGATACTGTCTGTATCATTGGGGTAGCGTTGCTAAACAAAGCTGTTATAAGAACAAACATGCATGATTTGGTAAAAGCATAATGTATAATTTAAAAAATAATTTTGGGATGAACCGACGACCGTGACACGGCTCGGACATTGCAACCTCTCCTGCTACGGAATTTTGAGGTTCCTCTTCAAAATTCTACCCAGTTGGATGGGTGAATGCCTCTAACTGTCGCTCGTGCGGCGATTAACTGAACTTCCTTCAGAATTTTGAGGGTTCTCCTCAATATTCTGCCCCAGTTGGATGGATGAATTCTTCTGGCTGTTGCTCGTGCGGCGATTGGCTGAACTTGCTTCAGAATTTTGAGGGTCCTCCTCAAATATCTGCCCCAGTTTGCAATTCGGGGGGGGGGGGGGATGAAATTTTTACTAAATTGTGATCGAACCCATAAGGCTTCCTACGTATCCCCTCTTAAATGGGAATTAGTTCAGGCGTAGTTCAATATACATCATTGATTAAAAGCATAGAGGATTACACATAGTAACTTTTTACTGCATCTGAATTGATTAGCTTTGGCCAGACTTCTCCGTCCATTTCTGCAAGTATGAGTGCTCCTCCTGTCAGAACTCGATGAACCATGTAGGGACCTTGCCAGTTGGGAGAGAACTTCCCTTTGGCTTCGTCTTGATGTGGAAAGATGTTCTTTAACACCAGTTGCCCCGGTGTGAACTGTCTCGGCCTGACCCTTTTGTTGAAGGCTCTGGACATTCTATTCTGATAGAGTTGACCATGACAGACTGCATTACTTCTATTTCCATCTATGAGGGCTAGTTACTCATAACGGCTTTTTACCCATTCTGCGTCGCTGAGCTCAGATTTTTGTATAAGTCTTAGAGATGGAATCTCAACTTCAGCGGGAGTGAAAATTTCTGTACCATAAACCAGCATGTATGGAGTTGCCCCGGTGAACGTGCGGACTGTGGTGTGATATACCAATAAGGCGAATGATAACTTCTCATGCCACTTCTTGTGCCTTTCTATCATCTTCCTTAGTATCTTCTTGATGTTTTTGTTGGCAGCCTCTACAGCTCCATTCATCTGAGGTTTGTAAGCCGTGGAATTCTTGTGTTGGTGATGATTGACTCAGGAATTCCGAATCGACAAATAATACGGTCGCGGACAAAGTTTTCCACGACTTTCTTAGTCACTGTTTTGTAGGATGCTGCTTCGACCCATTTAGTGAAATAGTCGATGGCTACCAGAATGAATCTATGTCCGTTGGAGGCGGCAGACTCGATTGGTCCAAGAACGCCCATGCCCCAGGCAGCGAACGGCCATGGTGAGCTTGTTGTGTTGAGCTCGTTTGGAGGTACCTTTATCATATCTGCGTGTATTTGACAGCGGTGGCATTTTCGGACATACTGGATGCAGTCCATTTTCGTAGTCATCCAAAACTAACCAGCTCGGAGTATCTTCTTGGCCAAAACAAAACTGTTCATATGTGGGCCGTAGGTCCCAGCATGAATCTCCTCTAGTATCTTGGATGCTTCCTTTGCGTCGACACATCTTAATAATCCTAAATTGGGAGTTCTCCTATACAGGATTCCTCCGCTGTGAAAGAAGTTGTTGGATAGTCTCCGAAGTGTGCGTTTCTGAGTGGGATTCGCAAGCTCTAGCTAATCTCCACTTGCCAAATACTCTTTGATGTCATGAAACCAAGGATTTCCGTCTGCTTCTTCTTCGACATGGGCACAATAAGCTGGCTGATTATGGATCTTTACGGGAATATGATAAATGAAATTCTTGTCCGGATGCTGGATCATTGAGGACAAAGTAGCCAATGCATCGGCGAACTCATTCTGGATTCTGGGGACATGACGAAATCGTAATGAAAGCCATTTTCTCAGCATCTTCCTCATCCATCCAGATCTGATGATAACCAGCGAAGAAATCCACGAATGATTGTAGTTCATGCTTGGCGCAATTATCGATCAGGATGTGTATATTTGGCAAGGGGAAGTCGTCTTTTGGACTGGCCCGGTTGAGATCCCGGTAGTCGACACAGGCTCTGACCTTTCCATCATTCTTTGGTACTCGCACAATGTTGGCTAACCATGTTGGGTACTCAACTACCCTGAGAACCTTGGCGTTCATCTGCTTGGTAACTTCTTCCTTGATTTTCAAGCTCATGTCGGGTTTGAACTTTCTGAGCTTTTGCTTTACCGGTGGACATATAGACGTACTTAGACTAGTCATATCATAATACGAACAAGAGAATATGTCCTCATACTCTTTCAGAAACTCTGTGTATTCTTTCTTTTCTAATAGTGACAAATGAATGCTGATGCGAGTCTCCTTGATGTTTTCCGAATCTCCCAGGTTGATAGCTTCAGTCTCGTCCAGGTTGGACTAAGTCTATTCTTAAAATTCTCAATTTCTTTGACAATATTGTCAGGTATGTCATCTTCTTCTGAATCAATGTCCGTTTGCTGCGTTGTCTCATTGCATGTCACAGTCATCGGTTCATCAAGACAGGTAATAGTAATATTGTATAGGTAAAGTAATGAGAGAAAAATGATAGTAATAAATATTGATTCATAAGGAAAATTGAAAATGCTTTGGACAGATTGAATAACTGTTTTGAACATTTGAAGATCTTCTTGCAGGAATTAAAATGCGAAAAAGGAAATCATTTTGTAAAGAAAATAATGAATAGTGGTTGTTTTTTTGCCTTGCTACCCCGCGGCTCATCGGGCTTTGGTTGTCCCGACATTCCAATTTTTGAGGTACATCCCTCTACTCACAACCTGTATGGAAGGGCCTTTTCCCCCTCCTCCTCGAGAATAACATAGTAGTCCATATCACTGTCCTCCAGAAACAAGTTCTTCATTGCTGTAAATGCTTCTTCTTCTTCTCTAATCCATAGATAATGTCGGCCTATTTGAAGGTCTGCTCCAAATGCGGTATTGGTTGTTCCAAAGGTAGTAGGGACCGCGCCATGGTGGCGACCAGTTTTAGAATTCTTCCCAAGTGTATTCGTATCCCAAACCGAAAGTGGTGACGTGCTTCTTGAGTTTGATAGGTTTGGAGATCCCCTGAAGGTTCTTGCGGATCCCTTTACCTGGCTCGTACCCTCGCCAATTCATCATACTTGCGCTCTTGCTATCCTACAATTTGTCTTTGTCGATAGCATTGACCCGTTAAATGTGGAGGTAAGTTTCTCCACCCAGCTTCCTTCTTCCTTCAATCACCAGAATAGTCTAACAACTGTAAATAGGGTTGCTACCATCGCCGTGAATAATAACCTCTTGATGGTTCCATTCGAACTTCACTACTTGATGTAGTGTCGACGCTACGGCCCCACCGACATGGATCCAGGGTCTTCCTAATAACAGGTTGTAGGACGCTGGCACATCTATCACCTGGAAGTCAACCTCGAACCAAGTTGGTCCCATTTACAGGCACATGCTTATCTCACCAATGGTGAACCTTTGAGAACCGTCGAAAGCTTTTACATTGTTTTCTCCATCTTTTATCTCATGCAAATGTTTGCCCAATATCTTGAGTGGTATCAACGGACAGATGTTGAGACTGGACCCTCCGCCAATCAAAATTCTGGTGATGAAATAATCTTCACATTGCACCGTGACATGCAGTGCTTTGTTGTGACCCAGCCCTTCATGTGGCAGCTCGTCCTCATGGAAAATGATCTTGTGGCTTTCCAACACTTAGCCCACCATATTGGCCATTTCTCCGCTAGTGATGTTGTTGGGTACACACGCTTCATTCAACACCTTTAACAAAGCATTCCTGTGCATCTCGAAATTCTGCAGCAAAGAGAAAATGGATATTTACGCTGGCGTCTTGTTCAGCTGGTCGATGACCGAATACTCTTTGGCATGTACCTTCCTCCAAAGGTCGTCTGGTCCTGTCTCAATAAGGGGAGGCCGATTGGAAGCCTGCTTGCTGGATTCGGCTAGATGTTCAGGGGTATAGACTCTGACAGTTCTTGTCATACCCTGTGCTGCAACATCTTCTTCAGTCTTGACTTTGCCTTTCCTTCTCACCTCGGATGTATAGGCCCATGGTACAACACTTGTATAGAAAGGTGGCGTGGTTGATATCGCCACCATGATTGGCGCAACTACCCTCACTTTGAATGGAACATGTGCCTTAGCGGGTGGCAGGACTGTGACCTCAAATGGTGCGGGTGCATTTGTTAGAGGCATGACTTCGATCTCAATTGGTGACGGTGCCTTTTCGTGTGGTGCTGCTTCAAACTCAAGAGGTAGGGAGATATCTATCTCAGAATCCGCAGAAGGCTGAATCTGGACTATGATTGGGTTGAGAGTGACTGCCAGTTTCTTTGGGTCATCGCCCTCTAGGATCAACCCGATTGACCCATCGGGGTCCCAGTCGTCTTCTATTTCAATCAAGTGGATGCCTCCACCCTTATGGTCTGGAAGAGGATTGTTGCGAACGTTTGGAGCGGATTCCTTTGCCATCATGACCTTGTTGTCAATAAAGGACTGTATCTTATCCTTCAAAGAGCGGCATTCATCGATGGTGTGCCCCTTCATGCCGAAGTGGTATGCACAGGATTTGCTTGGGTTGACCCATTGAGAGGGATTCTCAGGGGTTGCAGCAGGGATGGGGGTGAAATAACCAGTAGCTTTGAGCTTCTCACACAGCTGGCCGATGGGTTCAAAGATGGCGGTATACTGCTTTGGAAGTCTACGATCAAAATTAGGACGTGGTATAGGGACGTTTTGGCATGCAGGGGGTGATTGGTAATGGGATGGCTGGGAATTATAAGTGTGGTAGACAGGAACGGGTTGAGAGTATCTGAGCAAAGTAGGTTGATATGTCGGTGGTGGAGGTGATTGATAAGTTTGTGGTGGAGGTGATTTATAAGTGGGTAGTGGAGCTTGGTATGAGGGTGAGGGTGCTTGGTAATTTGGGGTTGGTTGATACGTGAGTGGAGGCGTTAGGTAAGTTTGGTATTTGAGTGGGGATTTGGTTCTTTGTGCAAACATCACGGCTCCCGCGTCTCTTTTCTTAGACACACCACCGAAGTGCAAAGCCTTAATTGTAGCTTGCAAGGCTTCAGAATTTGTGACCATGCCAATTTTAATACCTTCTTCGATCCTCTCCCCCAGCTTGATAATATCGGAGCATTTGTGGTTCTCGATCATCATCAATCGTTCATAGTACTACTGGTCCTGAGCCCGGACAAAGATCTTTTTCATTTGTTCCTCTTCTAAGGCGGGACTGACCTTGGCACCTTCGGACCTCTAGCGAGTAGTGTACTCGCGAAATGTCTCCATGGGCTTTTTCTTCAAATTCTTAATATAGAATACGTCTGGTGCGTTCTCTGTATTGAATCTGAATCTATCCATAAAGTCATATGCCATGCTTACCCAGTTTGACCACTTCTTGGGATCTTGGCTGATGTACCAAGACAACACATCTCCTTTCAAACTCCTCATGCGGATCCTTTCATCCTTCCCTACTCCAACCAGCTTGTCACAATAAGTCCTCATATGGATCCTTGGATCACCTGTACCATCAAATATTTCGAACGTAGGAGGTTTGTACCCCTCGGGCAGTTTGACGTCGGGTTGTATGCAGAGGTCTTCATAAATCAGCCCTTCAATTCCTTTGCTTCCCTTAACGCCTTGAACCCGGCTGGCCAGCTTCTTAAGTTCCCCAGCCAAGTTTCTGATACGCAGATCCTTTTCACCAGAATCAGGTGTGTATGAGATAGGTGGAGTGGAGTGTGGCATGGTCTCCACGTAGATGGGATTGTTATGGTGGCCTGGTGCATGTGTGTGGAAATGGTCATTTGTGGAGTTCTGAGGTTCTAGGATAAGTAGCGGAGTGTTATTTGGAGTGTGGCAGGCGTTGCATTGCGCTGGAAGAGTTTGGTTCTTTGGTAGGGTGTTGTGATGTTGAGCTGCGAGATGATTTTGCTGTTTTGGGATGTTTTGAGGAGGTCTAGGATTCAGGATGTTGACGTCTGGGACGTTGAGGGAGAATGACAGGTTTGTCAGATTCCGAACTTGATCATGCTCTTCTTGAAACTTTGACAACTTCCGTTCCAGCTGCGACACAGTTTCATTCTGAATTCGAATACCCTGGCCATCAGTGGCCTCTACCCGTCCAACAACGTTTTCATTTCTCATGTTGCCTGAATCTTCCATTTTCTTTTTGCCTCTGTTCTTTCCTTTGGAAGGACTAAGAGGATGAGAGGGTGGAGGGGCCCTGGATCTTGTAATATAGGATGATGATGCCAGAGTGCACGAACTAACCTTTGGGGAGGGGAATAAATAAATAAATAGAAAAAAAAAACAAAAGGTAGTCAAGTCAGTGAGGATTATGAAAAGTATTGCAATATTTAAACATGTAGTGCAAAATGTAAATGGCGTCCTATCTTGGGCACATCGTTTGGGCCCGAGGTAGGCCTATCAACAAATTGATTTGGAGAACTTAAAAGGCTAAATGCCTCATTTTATTGATAAGAAAATAGACGAATCCCAAAACAACACTAAATAAACAAGAAGTAAAGGTCACTAATGGCCATTAGCCTTATTACATTGATAAAGTAAAAGAAAGACATTCCTATCTACTTGGTCCCAGAAGGACCTTCCCTAGACTCGGCATTCTTGCTTCCCTCGTATAGTTTCCCCAACTCACGAAGTCCCAGCAACAGGTATGCTCTGACTAGATGTCCTCCTTCGGTCCCTTCAGCCTTTTGACAATCTTCAACCCTTTTGAGGAATTTCTCCTCCAGCACGACTATGCCTCACTCCAAGTATCCCAAACTCTTGCCTTTCTGCCTTATGGAACAAGCAACTGCTTTCGCGCGAAAAAGTTTTTTTGCTGGGTCTCGCTCTGGTGTTGATAGACATATCTTTCCATTCCTCAATCATATTCTTGTTGGACCCATGTATCTCGCGGTGTTCGCTCTCGCACTCCCGGATCCTTTTGCGCAACTTTTTGTATTTGACTTGTGCCTCGGCCTTTTCAACTATAATCCTGTGGCCTTGAATGAATCCTGGCTTGCTCAAACCACCCTAACTGTATGCCAACCAACTAGAATAGAAAGGGGTGCAACCGGCGTGATATCTGTCTAGCTCGATGGTGTCCTTCTTCAGTACAATCTTGCAGTGCCACATGTGCTGGGCTTGGCACTTGTGAGGACTATCATTATTTTGGAAGTCAGCTCGAAGATGGCTCATCCTGTCGACCCGGGATATGACTTGCTTTCTACCCGCTTTCCTCATAATTCGAAGAGGGACGTAAGGGTATGTTCCTCTTAGGCCAATCAGTATCAAGAACGGTGCATCTCTGGAATGGGCGATGAACTCCTCTGCTGGAAACCACTCAAACATCCATTGGACCTGTTCTTCAGTTAGATTATCAAAGAGCTCAACCCATCCTTTTGGCATTCTCATGCTGAGCAAACATGTCGGGGATGTAATTCATTCGCTTTGGATGGTGGAAAGCGATGTGGTCATCCCCGACCCTTTGATGAATTTCTTGTCGGTACTCGCCCTTTTGGAGATGTTCCATGAGCCAAAGCTGAAGTAGTAGATTGCAGCCTTCGAAGTGTCTTACTCCTCGTTGAATTCCAAGACTCGATATATGTCTGCAATGATCATGAGCACAATGTTGAAGTTTCGCCCACCAATTCCTTCCATTAGTGACTTGGTTACCATGGCCAGTCTAGTATGGATTCTCTCCTTCTTCATTAGAAACACGATCAGACCCAAGAAGCAAAACATGAAGACGAATACTCTACGATTGATGTGTCCCAAGGATGTGATGGCAAACTCGTCATGGTAGGTACGGTATGATTTGCTGTGACCGTACCTTTCGTACAAGTAGTCAAAAGGAATGTATGACTCCTTTAAGCATACCAGTTCTGCATTCTTCTTCAGACCCATCATTTTAAGGAAACCTTTGCCTGTGCAGTTCTCAGGAATTAGCAACCCCGGGGTTACCAACACTAGGCCAGCCAATCCTTCTATTTCCTCCAGCAAAGGTGTCATTTCAATGTCCCCAAAGCGGAACACAGACCTTTCACAATCCCAGAACAGGGTAGCAGCCTCTATTATCATGTTGTTAGGATGGATTTCTAGGAGAGATGGTAGATTTCCAAGTATTTTCTGACGAGAGTTTTGTCACTAGAATGTAAATCTTCCCACCAACTCATCACTCTTGGATGGATATTGGAGACCATGCCGAATCTGGGGACTTCGTGCCTCTTTTTTCTGCAAGACAAACAAGGTTAGGCCCTTACCCTCACCAGACTCGACTATTTAACATCAACAATTAGCATAAAGCATTTAGTTCTCCAAATAAATGCACAGAACGTGATGATGTCCATTTGGGTTTAGGGAAACCCAATGGACTTTTGGATAAGGCAATCTTAAAAGCTATCGTGCGGACAACACTTTAGCATGGCTAGGTTTGACCATGATGCATGCAACAACATAACGGAGTAAGGTTTCTATGGGGTTTTAGATTGATGCCCTTGAGCGGACAACTCAAGGGGGAAAGTCAAGGAACCGTCGACTTCACTACTGATCTACTAGTTTTACCGCAAATAAGCCTTTCCAAATTTAGGGGGTAATAATACAGGAAGGGCGCAACCACTCATCAAGCGGTTCTATTGTATTTGTTTGGCACGAGTAGAATATGATGTTGAGCATGATTATGCAATAATAAATAAGCATTAAAAACACGTTGTCATGTATTTGCATGTTAGAAAAGCGGTAAATACAACAGTTATGGTTTAAAGCGGTTACAAAGGAAAATAGAGAGACATGTCCGTTTTGCTTTTTTGGAAGGAATAAATATTTGAAAGAGATAAACAATAAATTTCACATAGAGGGGGAAAAAGGAAAGGGTGCAAATATCAAACAAAGCATACTCGGGCAAATTCACAAAGCGGTTTGTAATGGTAAAAGCCTATAATCCCCAGTATAGTCACCATGTTGTCGCGCCCCCTCTTTCCTCGCAGAGATCGGGTTCATGACATTCGGTTGAGACAAATTATTCCTTTTGGGAAAAGGGTTTGTATTTTTGAAGAGTCGCCACCTACGATTTTGAGGTGCGTTAGGGCACCTAAGGGGTTTATCTATAACTAGGGTGTTAACTAGAGACAAAGTAAGGGCTTGAAATTATTCTAAGGGGAAGGTGTTAGGAACCCCTCAGGATCCACAAGTGTGGTTCCGGGCCAAACAGCTTTTGTGAATTCATACAATTTTGGCAAACAAACAAGTAAGGGCTCAAATAAGAGAGGATTTAAGCCTAAGCACACAGATGTTTGAAAACAATTAATGGAAAAGGTTTGATTTTTGAAAATAATTATAATCTAAGCATGAGAAAGTAAAGGATGTCCTAGGTTTTACAATATGGATCACATCAATGCAATACCCGGTATGACACACCTCGAAGAGGGGCTACACGTGGTATTAGCGCATCGGTCATCATATCCATATTCTACCCTTTCCCACCCCGTGGAGGTAATTAAAGCGTGTAATGGTCACGAAATCTATTGCATGCTGTTACTCGGCCCCTTTCCTATCAGTCCTGGAGGAAGTTAGGACTACTATCCTAAAAGGGAGGTTTCTAGGTACACCCTCAGGTTTCAAAGGTAAAAATGCTAAGGAGACAAACAAAACATATAGGACTGCACATAAAGGAAGAGCATGGAAAGCAACTAAGGGGGGCTCAAGTATACCTCCACATATAGTGCACATACATAGCATGCCACAAACACAAATTTGGGTCCAGGTTCAGTTTCTAAGCATGATATCTAAATGACAATAGCAGGATCATATTTTTCACATAACTCAGAGAGGAAGTGCTAGCCAGACTTGCCTACTGATTTTAGCATGCTGGTAGTTAAACATGATCACGAAGACAAATATGGTTTTATTTCTTGTTATTGATTTCCTAAGGCTTGCCTTGGTGCAAAATAACATGCAGCAGTTGTACAGGTTTATTAAGGGTTCTAGATTGTCAATTATATTAGCATGTGATTCTAAGTGTATACAAATGATTGATTGACTGTTTATTTAGAACATAGGACTGTTTCAGACATGTGTTTAGACTAACTGGGCAAGTATGATCCTATTGCATGATGTTTAACGCAACATGATAACTTAAACATGATTTTCAAAATGAATACAAGATCACAACATTATGCACAACTTCAGGAATAGCACATGTGACATATTTTAATCGTTGTTTACCTAGAACAGGATCTCTATGTGTATAGCATGGTGAAATATAATTGCAGATTTGTTAACACATTCGTTCTAAGGCATGATTTAGATTACATTTTTTTGAACGCATGGACAGAATCACATGGTAACGATTTTTGTTATTATCATTAATCCTATGAACATGATTTCTAAGTGAAGGCAATGAATGATGATATGCTGAAAGAAAAGCAGATGTATGAACCTAAGTGACATGGTATCTAAATGCATGGCATACTTGATTCCTAGACATGGTTACTAGTGAGCACATAGAAAAAAAAATCTAGAAAATATGATATCTACCCATACTTATTCTATAGCATGCATATCCCCACCCATTTTTACTATCCAACCCCATAATCGTTTTTACAAATTATTACAAGCCTCTAAATATGAATTACATAATCAAAATAGGAAAAGAAGAAGTTAACTATAGGGAGCCTTCCATAGTAGTCCCAAGTTTCCAGATCCTCAATGCCATTGGTTCACAACCTTTTGCATGATCCAGGTGTGTCAAAGTTCCCTAAGGATCTCAAGGGATCCCGGGCAGTGCTCACACCTAGATTTCATAGCCAAGAAGGAGTAATGCATGGAAAGGCCAGCTCTTGTGTGTCAAAGTTCAGAGGGAGCTCAAGGGTCCCAAGGCAATGCTCACACAAGAGGGGCAGAACCTAATGTCTAAGAGAATAGTGAAAGTGCTCATAGTATTGGGGAGTTTGAGTAAGAACAGTTTTAAAACAGTTTTGAGAAAGAGAGAGGTTTAGTGAAAATAGCTTGAAAAGGGTAAGGTAATAGCACAACCAACATACTCAAACAGCACACACAGAACAATAAACAGGAACTAAGACAAGTTCAGCAACCACAAGCAGGGAGATGAGGGATTGGGGACAAGTATGAAGCACATAGGAACACGCTTGCACACAAGTAGACCTTAGAAAAAGTATCACAAGACTTAAAATGTCAGAGCATAGTCCTTCACAAGGATTCATGTCAGGATCCAAATAGCATCAGGTTGAGGGGTGTTAGAGTACATACTATGTTCAGCACTACATGCTTATCATGTACTGGGGTCAGGGGATAAGGCAGAAGTTTAATGGAACATATAGAAAGTAATAGACATGCGGAACTAGAGAGTAACCATATAGATAGTTAAATAAATAAGCATGCTAATTGCAGGGTAAGTAATAAAACCATAAGTAGACACATAATAGGAACAAAAGGAACTGTAACACGAACTGAAGCATGTTGTTTTGGAAACCTTAAAATTAAATTGAGAAGATACCAGTTAGATGATGAAGTAAGTGCAGAGTAAGGGAGCAGTAGTGTGTAGAGAAAGAGAGCAGCAATGTATAGAACAATATAGACCAGTAGAGTAGTAGATGCAAATAGAACAGTGGTACAACAAAGCAAGTAGAGTAGTAGAGTTACTCAGTCTTGGCTTTTAGCCGACTGAGTAGCAAATAAACAATAGGAGAAGCAAGAGAGAAAGAAAAATGTTCAGAACAAAGTACGTTTGTGTGTGTGAGGGAGAGCTTGAACTGTGTCCTATTCATCTAAAGAAAGAGTAACGTATTTATAGCTTTTCAAAACAAGTAGAAAATAAGGTAACACGTACTGATTAATCAATCAATGGGAATAATATTCAATTAGAATCAATCACAGACCTGGCTCCCTTTAATTGAGGAGTACTAGTTCAAACGGTCATACTTGGTGTCACATAAGGAAAGAATCAGTCATGAGCTAATTGTTACATAATAAGAGTAGTAAGGCATGTAGCACGTGATAAATCTAAATACATAATTTTCACATAAGGAAAATATATACTGATCATTTGACAGCATGTTGAAGCACATAAATAAGGTAGGATACTGTTTAATTTTTAACAACTCAATCACAAGAATCGCGGATGGGACTATAATCACAGGGAATCAGTCCTAATTAAGGAAAGCATCTCACAAAGGAGGAAACAATTCGATAATTAGTACAGAATTACAGGGAAAATTCACAAAGTCACATAGTCCATGGAAAATATCACAGTTTGGAGGGAGATATATAAAATCAGTAAAGAATCTCATGTGAACAGTCAAAAACCACTAATCAGACTTATTAGACGATAATTAGGACATCTTGAACAAAATCAGGGAAACCCTAAAAAAATAGTTAGAGGAGAATTAAAGAATCAGAACCCTAAGCAACAAATTAGAGCAAGGAGCACAAGAATACGTAGAACATGCATGAGAGGCACCGGATATTCAGGAGGAACATATACTAATATGGATTAATCGAACCTGTTGTCAGAGACAACCTAAGAATTAGGGCTTCTAGCATAACAATTGAAGTAGCAAGAAAGCATAAGAGAATTGTTCAAACATAGTAGAAAACTCTTAAAATCAGAAGAATAATCATTCTTAAGAAAACCCTAGTTTTAAATCAGTGTAGAAATCGCTTGAAAACAAGGAGATTTCTCGAAGAAAAAATGTAAGAACCTCGAAATACACATAGATCCGTTATAGATCTAGAAAGATCAGAAAGTTCAAAGTTAGGGCTTCTAGGAGAACCCAAAAAGAAGAAGAAAACTCAGAGATATTACCGGTCTTTGGCTGGAAAGGGGGTGGATCTTACTCGACCAACCATAGATGGCCGGAGAAAATGGCATGAGACCAGAGAGATAATGTCACTACCCAAACTGGAGGATCATGACTAGCACCCGGACCATACTTGCCGAGCACCAACGTACATTTTATCTAACCTTCTTATTATCTTTAAGGGATAACGAGATAATTATAAATGGTAGATATGGATCATGAACATACATCACATGGGATGAAAAGATTGCTAAGAAACTACATAAAAGGTACGAGTTACAACGCTACCATGAAAGACTATACAACAAAAATTATCCAACAAGGCATACCAAACTATACATGAGTTGACACCTGTCTATGAGCCTCTAAAGGAGCATAAGTAATGCAACATAGCCGGAACAGGGCCCCGACATACCCATAACATCTATAACAAAATGCATACCAAGACCACATCAAGTCTAGAGAAGGGATCTCGCCTATAACCGCTGAATAGGAAAGCTTACTGTGGTGGGGGAGCTGTGTCTACCTGTCTATCAGGACCTGCAGCACGACATG
>ML283686.1:25727-36610 GCA_005239495.1 Nicotiana undulata | reverse complement strand
CAGCAGCGTGGCACCGAAGCCATTCCTGATGAAGTTGCGTATTCCCGAAATTCATAAGTATAGTGGAACCATGGATCCAAATGAACACATGACCTCCTACACGTGTGCCATCAAGGGAAACAACTTAGAATATGACGAAATTGAGTCAATTTTGTTGAAAAGTTTGGAAAATCCTGTCAAAAGGAGCAATGATATGGTATGACAACTTACCCCCTAATTCTAATGATTTGTTTGCTATGCTTGCATATGCCTTTGTAAAAGTGCACACTGGAGCCATCAAGGCCGAGACCATAGAATCGGACCTTTTCAAAGTAAAACAAAGAGATAACGAAATGCTCAGGGAATTTATGTCGAGGTTTCAAATGGAACGAATGGACCTACCTCCAGTTGCGGACGATTTGGCCGTCCGGGCGTTCACTCAAGGACTCCACCACCAAAGCTCCTTGGCTTCACAATAGCTTAACAAAATTTGATAGAATACCCGGCGGTGACTTGGGACGACGTCCATAACAGGTACCAATAAAAATGCAGAGTCGAGGACAATCAGCTTGGGCCCCCTTCCAAGTCCGTTTATCCCATCAGAACTAGTGTCAGGTCTAAGAGAGTCGTTGATCATGAACCAAGATAGATATCAGTATCAACCATATAGTGGAGATCGAAGGGGTAGCGGATTCGGGTGTAACCCTACGAGAAATTAAAAAAAGGAACGATCGAGGCCATAATAGTCGGTACTCATGAGCAAAAACGGTTTCGACGGACACTCGGGGCCAAGGAAGCACCGAGATTATCGAAATATAACTTAAATGTCGACGCTTCAAACATCATATATGCCATCATGCACATCAAAGATACCAAGTGGCCTCGACCATTGCAGTCCGACCCTACACAAAGAGACCCTAACCTGATGTGTAAGTATGATGACACTCATGCCCACAGGACCAAGGATTACCGACAACTAAGAGAAGAAGTGGCTCGGTTATTCAATAACGGGCACCTCCGAGAATTTCTAAGTGATCTAGCCAAAAATCACTTCAAGAATAGGGACTCCAACAAACAGACAGAACAAGAGGAACCTCACCATGTCATTAACATGATCATTGGTGGAGTCGACGTCCCCCAGGTACTAAATCTCACTAAGGTGTCCATCACAAGGGAAAAATGAACGTGGGATTATATCCCGGAAGGAACCATTTCTTTCAACAATGAGGACGCCGAAGGCATCGTGCAACCGCATAATGACGCACTAGTAATATTTATACTCATAAATAAATCTTGAGTTAATCGTGTGTTGATTGATCCGGGTAGCTCGACCAATATCATCATATCAAGGGTCGTAGAGCAGTTGGGCCCACAAAACTAAATAGCGCCGGCAATCTGGGTTTTGAACGAAATCAGCATGGCATGCAAAATTACTAAAGGGGAAATAACCCTACCGGTGAACACAAGCGGGACCATTCAGGAAACAAAATTCTATGTGATCGAGGGGGATACGAGATATAATGCTCTATTTGGAAGACCATGGATTCACAACATGAGGGCAGTACCCTCGATACAACACCAGGCACTGAGTTCCCCACACCGGGAGGAATCAAGACGATTTACGAGGAGCAGTCGGCCATAAAATAAATATTCGCGGTCGATGAGGTGATCCCAATGTTCGCACTCTCAACATCAAAGAACACGGAGCCGGTTACGAAGGAAGAAACTAAATAGCAATAACTGATACCAACCCAGACCAAACCGGAAAAGCAAGAAGCAGACAAGGATGATGATTATAGAGTCCCTAGGTCGTTCATCGCCCGTGATGATTTTGATGCCACAAAATCAATAGTCGAGGAGCTGGAGAAAGTCATGTTGATCGAACATTTGCCCGATTGGAAGGTATACCTAGGCATAGGGTTAACTCCCGAGCTCAGGAAAAAACTCATTGAATTCCTTATAGTTAACATAGGTTATTTCTCTTGGTCCCATATTGATATGATAAGGATCCCGCCAAAAATAACCAGTCATAAGTTGGGCTTGGATCCGAAGTTCCACCCCGTTAAACAGAAGAGGAGGCCTCAACCTGAAGTCAAGAATACATTCATCAAAGACGAGGTATCCAAACTCCTTAAAATAGGTTCTATTTGGGAAGTTAAGTACCCGGATTAGTTGGCTAACGTAGTGGTAGTGCCTAAAAAGGGGAATAAGTTAAGAATGCACGTAGATTACTAAGATTTGAACAAGGCGTGCCTAAGGACTATTTTCCTTTGCCTAACATCGATCGCATCATTGATGCGCCGCCCAGGCACGAAATACTCAAATTCTCGACGCCTATTCTTGGTATACCAAATCCGGATGGACCCGGGCGATCAAGAAAAAAACTTTATTTATCACTAAATTCGGCATCTATTGATATAACGTAATTTCGTTCGAAATAAAGCGTCGGTGCCACATATCAACGCCTAGTAAACCGGATGTTCGAAGAACAAATATGAAAGTCAATGGAAATTTATATTGTCGACATGTTAGTTAAGTCCCTGCGAGCAGAGTACCGTTTGAAACATTTGCAGGAAACTTTTAACATACTGAAGAGATACAACATGAAGCTGAACCCAGAGAAATGCGTATTCGGGGTCGGATCCGAGAAATTCCTTGGATTCATGGTGTCAACCGAGGGATTGAGATCAATCCAGATAAAATCAAAGTTATAGAAGACATCACCATGTTGGACAGTGTTAAGGTCGTTCAAAGGCTAACTGGACGCATATCCGCCCTGGGATGATTCATATCGAGATCTTCCGATAAGAGTCTCCGATTATACTCATTATTTAAGAAGAAGAAGAACTTTTCTTGAACCCCAAAATGCCAACAAGCTTTGGAAAACTCAAACGGTACCTTTCGACTCCACCCTTTCTCCATACTCTGAAGGCGGATGAGCAGTTGTACCTGTACTTAGCGGTATCTGAGGTAGCGGTAAGTGAAGTCTTAGTCCAGGAAGAGGAAGGTATGCAATTTCCTACCTATATGTTAGTAGAACACTAGGCAAGGCCGAAACAATGTATCCTCACCTAGAAAAATTGCGCTCGTTTTGCTAAGCGCCTCCAGAATGTTAAAGCCTTATTTTCAATACCACCCCATATATGTTGTAAATTCTTACCAACTAAGGAAAATAATGCAAAAATCCGAGCTCTTGGGCCGGTTATCCAAATGGGCCATAGCAATTAGCGGGTACGATATCGAATATCGACCCCAAAGTGCCATCAAATCACAAATTTTGGCAGACTTCGTGGTCGGCTTTACGTCGTCCTTAATACCCGAAGTTGAAAAGGAATTGCTTTTATCCTCTGAGACTTCCTCGAGGGTTTGTACCCTATTTACGGACGGTGCTTAGAACGCAAAAGGGTCCGAAATTGGCATCATGTTGAAGCCGCCTATGGGTAACGTAGTTAGGTTGTTTATTAGAACTGTGAAATTGACTAACAATGAGGCCAAGTATGAGTCCATGATTTCAGGTCTCGAATTGGCTAAAAGCCTTGGGGCCGTGGTGGTCGAAGACAAGGGTGACTCCCTCCTTGTGGTAAATCAAGTTAATGGGACGTTCGAAGTAAAAGAGGAACGAATGCGAAGGTATTTAGACAAATTGTAAGCAACACTGCATCAATTCAAGGAGTGGACCCTACAACACGTGCTCTGAGATCAAAATAACGAGGTTTATGCTTTGGCTTAGTTGGGGTCATCGGTTGATGACGACGGATTCAGCTCAGGAACAGTCGTACAACTCATGAAATCGGTAGTGGAGGAAAGCCATGCCAAAATTAACTTAATAAGTTAACTTGGGATTGGAGAAACAAATACATAGACTATTTGAAGATTAGGAAGTTGCCCCCATATCCTAAAGAATCGAGAGCTCTACGCAAGAAGGCGGCCAGGTTCATCCTGTCCGAAGGGAGTGTGTTCAAAAGAACATTCAACGGCCCGCTCGCCATATGCTTAGGGCCGGGAGATACTGAATATGTTTAGAGAGAAGTCAAATGAAAGCACCAGCAGAAACCATTCCGTGGCAGAATCTTTGGTTCGTAAGATAATCAGGGCCAGCTATTACTGAATCAACATGGAGAAAGATGCAAAGGAATTTGTACGAAGATGCGACGGCCTCAGAGACATGCACCGATGATCCATCAACCCGAAGAGCTACTACATTCGGTCTTGTCACCATGGTCGTTCATGAAGTGGGGAATGGACATTGTCGATCCTTGCCGTGGGCACCTGGTAAGGCTCAATTCATACTATTTATGACCGATTATTTTTCTAAGTGGGTCGAAGCTCAAGCGTTTGAGAAGGTCCGAGAAAAATAAGTTCGGGATACCGGCCTAGATAGTGTGTGATAATGAGAAGCACTTCATCGGTAGCAAGGTAAACGAATTTTTCAAAGATCATAAGATCAAAAAGATCTTGTCAACACCTTATCACCCTAGCGGGAATGGACAGATGAAATCAACAAACAAGACCATACTTCAAAACCTAAACAAGAGGTTGACTGATGCCAAATAAAAATGGAAGGAAATTCTACCCAAAGTCTTGTAGGCATACTGTATAACCTCAAATCTAGTAATGGGGCCACTCCATTTTCATTGGTCTACGATGTCGAAGCACTAATACCGGTCGGAGTGGGAGAACTGAGCCTCAAGTTCCGATATGTGATCGAAGAATCAAACAGTGAGGCCATGAGCACAAGCCTGAAACTATTGTATAAAAGGCACGAGGCCGCTCTAGTCCAGTTGGCTGCCCAGAAACAGCGGATAGAAAGGTCTTAAAACCGAAGAGCCAACCTCTGACACTTCAATATCGGGGACTTGGTGTTAAGAAAAGTAACACTGCACACCCGGAACCCGAACAAGGGGAAGCTGGTGCTGAATTGGGAAAGACCATATCGAGTCATCGGTATTATCGGTAAAGACTCGTACAAACTCGAAGCAGGAAACGGTGCACAACTCCCGAACAACTGGAACGTGACACACTTAAACCGGTACGATCTCATTTACCTTTTTATAATATTATGAATCGGACTAACACTTGCAGGCAACAGCCAAAGGAGAATGTGACTATTAGGTCTGAAAGCATGCGTTGCACTCTTTTCCCTTAAACCGGTTTCGTCCCAAATGGGTTTTCCAGCAAGGTTTTTAACAAGGCAATAGTAAATTGTGCTAACTTGGATTCGAAGACCAGTTTCAAATTGGAGTCAACGGTATCATCAACAGTATCCGAGCCCTCCTAAGATCGACCTCGAATATTGGGGGCCATCACCCTCGGGTTAAGCTTCTTAGCAAGGAAACTTTGTACTTAAACATCCAAGGCTCGGTGGTTAGGATTTATTATAAGGGCCAAACAGTCAAGTCAATTGTGCCTGCGTAGACCACCTTAGCCATAATACAAGCTTTCGATCATGTACTTTACACGCAAAAATGAAAGAAGTGTTCCACCTTGCTATTACTTATTTTTTCCTCTTAAATCATCGAGCCTAAGGGCTATCCCTATTCGGGGACTATCAAGCCCAAGGGCTACCCCTACCCGAGCTTAAAGGCTATCCCTATGCGGGGACTATCGAGCCCAAGGGCTACCTCGGGGACTGTTGTCCGAAATAAGTTTGGGAAACTCGGGATATCGAATCCAGGAGGCACAACCCATTAGGTAGTGCCTAAACCTAAAAGGCTACGGCCACCCCTAAAAACGGCTCGGAGACGTCTGGAGCCCGTAATCAAAATGTAAGGCCTTCAATAAAAATTCAAAAAATTCCAAAAGGTTACCTACGACAAAAGCATCGTCTAAAAACACTTAATCATCATGGGAAAACATCCGGTCACTCCGAGTTTTCAACTAGTGGACCAAATAAAAATTTCATCGAGGTTAGGCTTTGTTTGGACCCTCGAAAAACAAATGACTTACTACTAGATTTGATTTTATGCTAAGGATTATAAATATTTGCAAGAATAGAAATTGTGAAAAAATGCTAAAAAGTAGAGACTTGAAATTTCCAAAAGGGGAAATTCTATATATTCCAGAATATCTTTAAACAGACCAAACAAAAACAGCTTGAAAATTAAACAAAAAATATGTACACAACACAAAAACTAAAAAATTCTAAGGCATTCACGCCTGATTTTCACCGAAGCCCGATTTGTCGCCAGAACCATCGGGGTTTTCAGATCCTTCGGAACCCTCGGAGCCCTCTGCACCTTCGAGATAAGATAGCTTCTTTACCCCGGCCTCAAGGATTTTAGTCCTCCTTGATCTCGGCCGACAGGTCGAAGCCTCGGGCATGGATCTCTTCGAGGGTCTCTCTTCAAGACAACCACCTCACATATTCGACATTGGTCTTCAGGCGGGCCTCGGCTGCTTCGACATCGGCCTTGTATTGGGCCACCATCACTTCGGCATCGGTGGAGGTTGTCTACAGCTTAGACCTTATTGCGTTAAGCTTTTTACCAAAGGCGTCTGGTTCTGCGGCTGAGCTCAACTATGCTCAGAGATCTTCATTTAGCTAAGCTTATTTATCATCTTTCTCCTTCGCTACCCGAAGTTGAACCTCTACCAAAGATAGTTTTTCTTGGGAGGCTTGCTTCTCCGAGGCCAATAGATCCATCTTGATCTTCCACCGATCGGCCATGACGTGGATCTTGTCCATTTCCTTTCGTAGTTGGTCGATCTGGTCGATCTTCTGCTGGACCTGCGAGGATTTGTTGTTAGCCACTATGACTAGTTCCTCATTTCTAACTTCATAGTGGCTAACGACAAATCCTTTGATATTTTCCTTAGGACCGATGCTTCTTTTTTATCCCTATACAGCTCGGCCTGAAAGTCCTTAATGACCCCGTCTTGTTGCTCGCTGAGGAGCTTGTACAAAACCCTTTTTTGGAGCCTGCTCCTTGAGCTCGATCTAGAGTTGGTTGACCTCGACACGGTACCATGGGAAGCTTTAATGATGAAGTACCGAGGCCTATAAAACAAAGAAAGTCGTGAAAAATATCAAAAAGATGTAATGACACCGTACCCGGTTCAACGCCTGTTGCGCCTCGTTGAAAAGACACGGCACGTCCACCTCGTTCATTTTTGCATGGTCCTCCTTGGTCACTAGGCATCGGAGGTAACTGGCTACTCATACGGGAGCAGATTAAAACTCGGGCATGCTCCAGAATAGTAAGGATAACCGATCTCTTGTGATATGGGTCCACACTCAGAGCAAGGAACTGATTAATCAGTTTTGGGTTCGAACTCGGCCCACCAGCTTCCGACTATGTATCCTTCTTCGGGACTTCCAGGTCACACAGCCCTGAAAGGTCTTCCAAAGTGGACGATTCCACACCATAAAAAGGAATTAAGGGGATCGTCCGCACCATCGATCCCTTCATTGGATTTCTCCTTTCCTACTTGGGCCTCCTCGAGCATGGACTCGGTGTAGGAGGGTGTCCCCGCAATTTCTGTTATAATGGGCTCCTCCTTCGGAGTAGAGCTGGCATCCCGGGAGGTCCCACCCTCAGTCTCCGTATCGATCTCTCGAGTATGAGGGAGGTCAGCCTCACGAGTCTCTTCCTCGGTTGCCTCCTGGTCCCCGGGAGGGGTCGATCCATAGGCGGTGAAAATGTCATCTTCTTCCGGATCATCTCTAAGCCGGAGAAGCAAATCAGAGTCTGACACCCGAGAGTTGGTGCTCTTCCTGGGCTTGCGATCCACCCTCTTCTTTGCTTCCACATCAGGGCCTGGGGAGCCCGAAGGTCTTCTTTTCCTTTTCTTCTTTTCCTACGCGGCAGCCCTAGGCTATCTCGTAAGGGAGGGATCAATTGACAAGGATACGTCCTCGTCCCCTTCTAAAGTCTTAAACTCAGCGATCTTAGGCAAACTTATTAAAGAAAAGAGGATAAATCAGCATGTTGTGAGCTAAGTACACGATAATAACTATTTGAAGAGGAACCTTACCATGAGAACAAGCTTCCCATAGGCCCCTCAACAACTTGCGCCATGAGCGCTTGAAGTATCGCATTTGTTTGCAGATGCCTTCGATCCACTCCTTAAGCCGGGGGATAACATTTGAAACCCAGGCAACAGCTGCACAATCACAAGGTGAATAAAAGGAATGAAAATGAAGAAATATTGACGCTTAAAGAGAAGTTGCACTTACGAGATGAATTCCACTTCTCAAGAAATGGCATGAACTCGGGAGGAATCAAGTCTTAGGTCTTCACTCGAATGAAGCTCCCCTGCCAGCCTCGGTCTCGGTCTTCATCAATGCTCGAAAAGGGGGCCTTGCTAGCCCGACGACTAAGCTTGATCAGTCCCCCTCGAAAGATTCGGGGATTGTACAAACAGAGTAGATGATCGATGGTGAATCAACGAGAATCGGTCTGATTCACGAAGTAACGAAGGAGAATCACGATCCTGCATAGAGACAGGTGGATTATCCTGAAGAACACCTCGTAACATTTGCAAGAATCCAAAATAATCGGGTCCATCGGGCCCAGCGTGAATGGGTAATTGTAAACACTTAAGTACCCCTCCACGTGGGTAGTAATAGCGTCCTAGGGCCCGGGGACTATCACGTCCTTACCTTCCCAATTACAGTCCTCTCGGACCATGGTAAAGACGTCTTCGGTCACGGATCATATGTACATTGATGCTCCTTCACCCTGGTCCTGCTTGGACGAGGGTTTCTCAACCTTGAAGTCATCCGCAATAGAACAACCCCCGGGAATAAACACTTTCACTGTGGGCTTGGGATCCGGTTCGGCGGCTACCGACTCAGTGGGAGCCATGTTAGGAGCAGCTGCCTCAAGGACAACTATTTCGGGATCGCCCGCCTCACTACCAACGGCCGACTGGGAAGATGAAGAGGCAGCATGTTGGGGAACTGATTTTGAAGTTTTATCCATTGTTGCCTAGTAAAGTTTGAAGACTTGAAGAAGAAGTATGGAGGTTTGCAAGAACAAGTTTGAAGGTTGAACAATAGGATATGAAGAATTTAAGAAGATCTGGGCAAGAATCTAAGAATAATTATAAAGATTTAAAGATCAAAAGATAAAGGTATGAAGGTTTGAAAGAAGATGATAGTCGGGAAACCCTAAGGTAAAAGCTTGGTTGAAAAGTAGAAAAATAACAATGGATGGAAGCTTTTAAAGGGAAGTAGGCGACGCTTCGCAATCGGAGGCAACCAGCCGATTGACATGTATCCAAAATTAGAACGACGCAGCTGATGGGACATTTATGATGGATTATTATAAGCAGTGGAAGCAATCCCAGTATCAAAATCACATGTAATCTAGACAACTAGCATATAAGGGGTTTCACGGGTTACCTCTTGAAGCATGAACATATCTCTTCTATCGCATGAGGCTTCAGTTCCATAACTTCTAAATGGAATCTCCACCACCCACATATTCATGATCCTCGAACGTTCCACGGTCTTTTACTGTGTTACCCGAATAATACCCGAAAACGGCAATTTCGTGTGGCGAAATTTCTAGGAAAATATGGCTGAAAATTTCGGCCACCATGACTCACTCCTCTAGGTGAAAAACCTTATGTATTCATAGCACAAGTTTTAAGGGTTAAAACCTCTTTCCAAAACTTGTTGGGTTTTCTTTTCCACCAGAAAAAGGATTCCTTTATTTCATTTTATTTAGGCACAGCACGGATCACAGAAATCAATTAACAAGGCTTCCAATTATGGAATTAATTTCTAATTTTCGAAATTAATATCCACCATAATTAATTACAAATTATTCCACTAAAAATTCGTAATTGCACTCCTTATTCAATTCGAAATTCATCCATTAAATCTTATGTAACTCCTCATGTTAAGATTCAGATACTAATAAATTAAATTAATTTACTGACAATTTAATTTATTGATTATTTCCTTTCAACTTTAGCTTTACTTATTTCATGTGTCGCATACAAAATCCATCGTCCGGGTTTACACGTGAAAATTCATAAGCTTTCATAAAGGTGTATCATTAATCTCTAAACCGAGACATGGATTCCATCAACTAACTATTACTTCGCAAACGTACATTATTATTATCCAATTTACCAGGCATATTGACCCACGAAAAGATCTCGCCTTTTAATAAATCAAAACAATAATAAAAAATACATCTAATGATAATTATATCAAGATTAAGAGTATAAGTACATTTAATAGCTAGAGAGTTTGTTTTATTAAGTTAGTATAAAATACTTATTTCTACTTGGTCCGTTCAATACCTACAAAATGTACTAGCGCAAGAAGTTGGAATTAAACCATTCCCATAATCAAGATAAATTATATTTTAATCTTGTGCTACAATCATCTATGATGGTTTGTCCAATTCCATCATTAGATTGTGAACTCAAACTTTATACTTATAAGAACCGATGATTTAATCTTCCATGTATAAGCTAAACTCTATACACTAAATCATCAACTATATAAGAAAAGGACACAGACTAATATATGATCTATTTAAAACTTTATTAAAATTGAATGAACAACTATATCATAATAAATACTATTATATCCAAATCAAACCAATGGTTAATAGTATATATCCCAACAGTTTCGGCTCCTTCGTTGTAACGTACGAAGGAAGGAACCGGAGAACATCTATCGTTTCCTATCATTTCGGCAAACCTACCTACTCTCTGAGAAACGAGGGGACTATCTATATACGGGTAAACCTGAGGCTAATGAGTACCCCGATTTCCTGGTGAGGCAAACAAAACAAGGACATGACTGCAAGGAGTTGGAATCGAATCCAGGAGCCTTTCGCATCAAGGACCGAGCAAAATGCCTGGCTTCGGAGCCATCGAGAACCCCCCCCCCCCCCCCCCCCCACCCACCACCGGCACCCCACCAACCTATTGCCTCACGG
>ML283686.1:2490-25562 GCA_005239495.1 Nicotiana undulata | reverse complement strand
CCCGGGTCTGGTTCGAGTTCCAAGACCTCGGTGAGCATTACCAAACGATCGTGCACGATTAACAAAGGGCCGTAATATCTGTGTCCAACCGGTTATCACGGCGTGAATCTCGACCCGTATCGGCCGTAAATCAGTGATTAGCGAAAAGAAATATTTTTACCTTACTTAGAATTGTACTTAGGGAAGAACTCCCCTACTATATAAAGGGGAAGCTGATTATTCATTAGGAACACTGTAACACGCATATCAAGGCAATATACATTTGTTTTCTCTGCTTCTAAAGATCATTCTAAGCTCTTGATTTTACTCATAGTTCTTCATAAGTATTTGGATTCGAACCGAAGACAGGTTACTGGTTAAGCTTGTAACCATCCCGGACCCAATATTACTATTGGTTTGGCTGTTTATTCTGTCTTTAATTTGCTTATCTAACGTCATTAATAATTTGTATTGAATTAGATCACATATCCTTAAAACCGCGTATAAATTCAATTGTTATCCATTTTTAAAGGTAAACACATAGGCAGAGGCGTATCTAGTGTAAAAGGTATGGGTTCAACCGAACTCATAACTTTCGCTCACCATGTATTTTCGCCCCAAAAACCACTAAACATGTATAAATTATAAATTTTGAACCCATTAAATTAGACGAGATTTGGTAGAATTGTGAATCTGAATCCATAAAGTTTAAATCCTCGATCCGGCTCTGGGCATAGGTGTATGACTAACGAACGTTCATAAATATAACGACTTAAAATATGGAATTACTATATAATAATGCTTATGGAAGAGCATAAGAATATTTACAATTGACATATAAACATAGAAACATACTCTTGTGCGGTGTTAATATGATCTAAGGTTGCAAGGAAGGATAGCTCAAAGTGTAGCTATACTAGCTAGCCTTACCCAATTCAGACTTATGCATAACATTGTCAATGTTTGTTATCAATCTGTATTGCTGTAAAATAAATAAAATAATAAACTTTCTGAAAAAATAGTAACAGAAAGTTAGTAGAACTAGAACGTCAAAATAAATTCTGAAAAATAGTATAGGAATAAACCGAGCCCACTGAATACATAGTGTGTCCTTAAGGAAATTATTCCCCTCAAGTACCTGAGTTTTTGGAATATATCCTCCCAAGATAGAACGATTTAACTCACCGGAGTGTTGGTACCAAAAACGCCGATGAACAACGAACCACTCGAAGGTTGTAAAACATACTGGAATTTTTAGGTGCAGAATAAGAAGAAGAAGATCAGAAAATTTCGTAAGTAAATATTCTGGGATTTGAAGGTATTTATAGCCAATTTGGCACTGTTTCTGAAAAGGTTTGCAACCTTTCAGAACAGCCACAATTGTTGAATCAGGTGGGGAAATATTGCGGGAAAAACAAAATGGATTTAAAATAATCCGGGAAAGAAAATGGACCGGACCGGATCGGGTCATGGGTTGTTTTGGATTGAATTTTCATTAATTAATTTAATTAATTAAATATTTGAAAAGAATTTTGTCCAAAAAGATTAATCGATCGATCGATCTTTGACCAAATCCAAATCCGAAGCCTAAGCCGAGCGAGCGACGACGACGTGAGACTTTACTTCTTCTTAACTCTTTAAGAGCTAAAAGATGAGATTCTCTATATATACACATAGATTTTCTTTCCTTCTACTAATGAGGGACAAAGTGTACTAATTCAAAATTTCACTTCCCTCCATTCTTTCCCCACTATTTTTCATTCACTCTCTTTAAGTTATACTAAGCTTAAAGACCAACAATCCCCCACATGAATGGGGAATGGCAAAATAAAGGAATGCATAGATGAGTGTGTGTTTTACATGCAAGAATTAATTGCATCTGGATAAGTAAGTTTTCTTTTGAACTTTTCGTAGTGAACTTATATCGGATATACTCGGTCAATCGGTAGATTTGATATATTTGAACCGTCGAGCTTTGTTGTATACCTAGACAACATAAGTCACACAATCAATACATAACCATCTATGGTTCTCACGGTTGTGTTCGTTTCAGCCATGAACATCGTCTGGTTTCATGAGTGCTTAGAGAATGGGCCTTTACTTTCATTCCACCTGAAGTGGCTTACACTTAACACTCACATAGGTGATTCCTAAACGTGTAATCCTAAAGACACACTATCTGGTCATATCCTGCCAGACTTAGCAAATCATTAAAAAGCCTTAATGCTTTACCTTGATTTTGAACATTGTCATCATCACGAGAATGGGTTGAGTTATTTGACAATGTCGAACCGTCATTCATAACTTTGTTTGATCTCTTTGAACCTAGCTCTTGGGATCTCCATTCTGCTAGGTAGAGTTACCACCATGATGACTTGTCCTAGACCTTAACCCCATTACCTTTGATGATCTTTCAACTGCCTCTCTAGATAGGCCTTTTGTAAGTGGATCCGACACGTTATCTCTTAAATTTACGTAGTCAATCGTGATAACACCACTAGAGAGTAGTTGTCTAACAGTATTGTGTCTCCGTCGTATATGACAAGATTTTCCATTATACATAACGCTCCTTGCCCTGCCTATTTCCGCTTGACTATCACAATGTATACAAATAGGTGCCAAAAGTTTGGGCCAAAATGGAATATCTTCCAAGAAATTCCGGAACCATTCAGCTTCTTCATCGGCCTTATCTAAAGCTATAAATTCATATTCCATTGTAGAACGGGAGATGCACGTTTGTTTGGATGATTTCCAATACACGGCTCCACCCCCAATTGTGAAAACATATCCACTCGTGGATTTAACTTCAGATGATCCGGTGATCCAATTTGCATCACTATATCCCTCGATCACAGAGAGATATTTGTTATAATGCAACACATAATTTTGGGTATGTTTCAGATACCCAAAAACTCGTTTCATTGCCATCCAATGTATATGATTGGGGTTACTTGTAAACAGACTCAGTTTGCTAATAGCACATGTTATATCCGGCCGCGTACAATTCATGATATACATCAAATTTTCCAATACTCTTGCATAGTCCAGTTGTGAGTCACTTTCACCTTCATTCTTTTGAAGTGCATAACTCACGTCAATTGGAGTCTTGGCAATTTTGAAATCCAAATACTTGAACTTGTCAAGTACCTTTTCAATGTAGTGAGACTGTGATAATGCTAGACCTTGTGGAGTTTTGTGAATTCTGATTCCTAAGATCACATCAGCAACTCCTAAGCCTTCCATGTCGAATTTTCTAGCCAACATGCGCTTTGTAGCATTTTTATCTGCCATACTTTTGCTCATTATCAACATGTCATCAACATATAAACAAACAATGACTTCATGACTTGGAGTGTTTTTAATGTAAACACATTTGTCGCACTCGTTGATTTGTCAACATTATTTTGTCAAATTTGGCATGCCATTGTTTGGGTGCTTGTTTAAGTCCGTAAAGTGACTTAACAAGTTTGCACACTTTCTTTTCTTTACCAGGAACCACAAGACCCTCAGGTTGTTTCATGTAAATCCCTTCCTCAAATTATCCATTTAAGAAAGTTGTTTTAACATCCATTTGATGGATTTCAAGACCATACACGGCCGCTAATGCCACTAACATCCTAATAGATGTTATCCTCGCTAATAGTGAGTAAGTGTCAAAGTAATCAAGGCCTTCCTTTTGTCTATAACCTTTGACAACAAGTCTTACCTTATATTTGTCAATAGTGCCATCAGCTTTCATTTTCCGTTAAGATCTATTTCGAACCTAAAGGCTTATTTCCCGGAGGAAGATCAACCAATTCCCATGTAGGGTTATCCAAAATTGATTGAATCTCACTATTGACTGCCTCTTTCCAAAACAATGAATCAGAAGACGACATAGTTGCTTTAAAAGTTTGAGGTTCATTTTCAAGCAAGAATGTCACAAAATCTGGTCCAAAGGAAGTAGATATTCTTTGACGTTTGCTACGCCTTGGATCTTCTACATTTGGAGTATTTTCCTTTGGTTCTTCTTGAGGTCGTATAGGTCTTTCACTTAACGACTCGTATTCAGTTTTATACAGATAAATGCTTTCAAAGAATTCAACATTATCCAATTCCATTACCGTATTAACATGAATCTCGGGATTATCGAATTTATGGACCAAAAACCGACATGTTTTACTGTTTGTAGCATATCCAATGAAAACACAATATACTGTTTTTGGTCCGATTTTAACCCTTTTAGGTAAAGGAACTTGTACCTTTTGCTAGACGCCCCCACACTTTGAAATATTGCAAGTTAGGTTTTCTTCCTTTCCATTTTTCATATGGAATAGATTGTGTTTTGTTGTGGGGTACTCTATTGAGTATTCAGTTAGCTGTAAGGATAGCTTCCCCCCACAAACTCTGCTGTAATCCGGAACTTATTAATAAAGAATTCATCATTTCCTTTAATGTCTGATTTTTCCTTTCCGCAATTCCGTTGGATTGAGGTGTGTAAGGTGCAGTAGTTTGATGGATAATTCCATATTCCGAACATATTTCTGCAAACGGAGATTTATATTCTCCGCCTCTATCACTTCTAATCATTTTGATCTCTTTATTCAATTGATTCTCCACTTCATTCTTGTATTGCTTAAATGCTTCAATTGCTTCATCCTTAATATTAAGCAAATAAACATAACAATATCGAGTGCAATTGTCAATAAAAGTAATAAAATATTTTTTCCCACCTCAAGATGGTGTCGCCTTCATATCGCAAATGTCAATATGAATTAAGTCTAAAGGATTTGAATTCCTTTCAACAGACTTATAAGGATGTTTTACAAACTTAGATTCAACACATATTTGACATTTCGATTTATTATACTCGAATTTAGGTATTACTTCTAAATTAATTAACTTTCACAAGGTTTTATAATTGACATGTCCTAAACGAATATGCCATAAATCATTTGATTCCAATAAATAAGAAGAAGCTGATATTTTATTCATACTGTCAACAATCATTACATTGAGTTTGAAAAGGCCCTCCGTGAGGTAGCCTTTTCCAACATACATTTCATTCTTGATTACAACAATTTTATCAGAAACGAATACACATTTGAATCCATTCTTCACAAGTAAAGAAGTAGAAACTAAATTCTTCCTAATAGTAGGAACATGAAGAACGTTGTTGAGCGTTAACACATTGTCGGAAGTCATCTTTAGGAATATCTTTCCATAACCTTCAATCTTGATTGTTGAATTATTTCCCATGGAAATCATTTCTTCGGGACCAGCAGTAGATTAATTCGCAAATGCTTCTTTGACAGCACAAACATGTCGAGTGGCTCCAGAGTCAATCCACCACTCCTTCGTATTTCCAACTAAGTTGCATTCCGAAAGCATTGCACAAAGATCATTAATGTCATCATTATTCTCCACTATGTTGGCATGTCCCTTCTTCTTATCCTTTTTCGGGAGAAGACAATCAGGGGCTTTGTGACCAACTCTTCCACAATTGTGGCAGTTGCCCTTGAATTTCTTTTTGTTCTGCTCTTTAGTCTGTCCAGAAGATCTCTTTCTCTTCTTAATTTTGGGAGCAGTCTCCTCAACGATATTAGCTCCCATGATCGTTGAATTTTCACAAGACTTCTTCTCGACTGTTTTGTTGTCTTCCTCAATCTTGAGACGAATCACAAGATCTTCCAACTTCATTTCTTTGCGCATGTGCTTAAGATAGTTCTTGAAATCTCGCCACGAAGGAGGCAACTTTTCAATCATTGCAGCCACTTGAAATGCTTCATTCACGACCATACCTTTAGTAATAAGGTCGTGAAAAATAAGTTGAAGCTCCTGAACTTGGGTTCCCACAGTTTTGTTGTCTATCATTTTATAGTCTTGAAACTTGGCAACCACGAACTTCTTCAAGCATGTATCTTCTGTCTTGTACTTCTTCTCAAGTGCGTCCGATAATTCTTTCGAAGTATTCATCGCATTGTACACATTGTACAAGTCATCCTCTAAAGCGCTTAAGATATAACCTTTGCAAAGAAAATCCGCATGCTTCCACGCCTCAACAATCATAAATTTTTCACTGTCCAGCATGTCCGCAGCAGGTACTGGAGGTTCTTCACTATTTCTGCATACCAAGTGTGGAAGCCAGAAGAACACCCTTTGTTGCCATCCATTGAAGTTGGCTCCATAAAATTTCCCTAGCTTTTCTGTCGGTGGAATAACAGTCCGGCTTGACGAGGTTATCGTCGTTGCAGCAACAGTCGCAGAAGAATTTCCGTTATCAATTGCCATTTCTCACTGTCAACAACATAAGAGTTCAATCAATGGCAAAACAAGAACAGTAAACAATATTGTAATTATGTATAATAAATAAAAGTCGAAGTTTTTATATACTATTTCACAGAAAACGATGAAGTTTTTATGTTCTTCAAATCGTTTTCTGAATTTCAAAACTCTGATGAAGTTTTTATATCTTCAAATCATAATAATAAAATTCAGAAGGAGTAGAAAATCACACTGGTTTTAATATCCACAAACAGAATACAGAATATAATATAAAAAAATTCCTTAAGATTGTTAACAATCTGTATTGCTGTAAAATAAATAAAACAATAAACTTTCTGAAAAAACAGTAACAGTAAGTTAGTAGAACTAGAACGTTAAAATAAATTCTGAAAAATAGTATAGGAATAAACCGAGCCCACTGAATACACAGTGTGTCCTTAAGGAAATTATTCCCCTCAAGTACCCGAGGTTTTGGAATATATCCTCCCAGGATAGAACGATTTAACTCACCGTGTTGGTACCAAAAAAGCCGATGAACAACTAACCACTTGAAGGCTGTAAAACACACTGGAATTTTTATGTGCAGAATAAGAAGAAGAAGATCAGAAAATTTCGTAAGTAAATATTCTGGGATTTGAAGGTATTTATAGCCAATTTGGCATTGTTTCTGAAAAGGTTTGCAACCTTTCAGAACAGTCACACCTGTTGAAACAGGTGGAAAAATATTGCGGGAAAAACAAAATGGATTTAAAATAATCCGGGAAAGAAAACGGACCGGACTGGACGGGGTCGCGGGTCATGGGTTGTTCCGGATTGAATTTTCGTTAATTAATTTAATTAATTAAATATTTAAAAGGAATTTTGTCCAAAAAGATTAATCAATCAATCGATCTTTGACCAAATCCAAATCCAAATCCAAATCCGAAAAGATTTGCAACCTTTCAGAACAGTCACATCTGTTGAAACAGGTGGGGAAATATTGCGGGGAAAACAAAACGAATTTAAAATAAACCGGGAAAGAAAATGGACCGGATCGCGGGTCATGGGTTGTTCCAGATATATTTGAAAAGAATTTTGTCCAAAAATATTAATCAATCAATCTTTGACTAAAGCCGAAGCCGAGCGAGCGACGACGACAACGGCGCGAGGCTTACCTTCTTCTTAACCCTTTAAGAGCTAAAAGATGAGTTTCTCTATATATACACTTAGATTTTTTTTCCTTCTATCAATGAGGGACAAAGTACACTAATTCAAAATTTTACTTCCCTCCATTTCTTTTCCCACCATTTTTCATTCACTCTCTTTAAGCTACACTAATTTTAAAGACCAACAATATTAATGGTCATTGTCTTCCATGGTGAAATGATGTTTGTGTTGGCTGCTATAATCTTATTTTAGAAGTGTACAGAAGTGGCGGAGACACATTGCTTCAAGTTGTATTATCTGACACCATTTCATTATATAATTTTAGTAAAATGTACATATGTATGTATACATACATACACCGCTAAAAAATAACCAAAATAAATTAATTTGGATAGAAGTAAAATTGAATTCGAACTAGTCGATCAAAAAGCATAACTCTCGGCTAAACTATTAAATTTAAGTAACAACAGGTAAAATTTAGTTAATGATAATAACTCTAGATGCGAATCTTGAAAACGTGTGTGAGATGCAACATATCCAGTGAAGTGTTGACAATGATAAGCACAAAATATTCATAAAGTATGAGCAATAACGGAGGTGTAACTAGCAGTAAATAACAATAAATAGCATTTAAGTAAATACGAGGAATGATTCACCCAATAAAGAATGGATTGGACGAATGTTCCTTCTGACAATGATGAATGACAGATAAATCCAAGATTTTGTTCGAACTATTCTCGGATGTGGTGAAAAGGCAAGAATATTTGGTAAAAAAATAGTCTTTGTATCTTTACAAGAGAGAGAATCTTTTTGTAAAGTCTGCTCTTATCCCAAGGAAATTTACATGCCTTTTTCTTCTCTATTTTCTTATTTATTTGAGATATATCTATAGCAAACCCTAATAGTATAAGTACAGAGAATATTCACTTTCATATCCTATTTTAAAAACTAGTCGTTACTGCTCTGTCAGCGATGCTCGACCTCAGTCATTATTAACATCTCGACCACGAATCTTGTTGCTCCCTGGTCGACCTTGGTTGACTCTTTTGTTTAGGTCTTATGGCGAACAAACAAACCAGTTACCGGTTGATCCAAAAGTTGAAGTTCCAGCACTGCTGATAATGGGTGAGAAGGACTATGTCCTAAAGCTCCAGGAATGGAAGGTACATAAGGTCTGAAAAGGTGAAGGATTTTGTACCAAATTTGGAGATGGTGTTTATTCCTGAAGGAACTCATTTTGTTCAAGAGCAATATCTAGATGAAGTCAATCTAACTTGTTCTAGCTTCCTTAAAATTTGATACTAATGGTTTTAAAAAAGCATTAATTATAATTAGTTTTGGCAGTTGTATATTTACGGTATAAAAAGGGGAACCCGGCGCACTAAGCTTCCACTATGCGCGGGGTCCGGAGAAGGGCCAAACCACAAGGGGATTGTACGCACTTCAAAAATATAATTGTATACGGGTGAAATCGAGCTCATGATGCACCTCGGTCTCCAACAAAATAAGTCAAGCTCGAGACATTATGACGGAGGACCGAAGCCAGGGCAAGAGTCTCATCGAGTTCATCATTCGGGATCGGTCCTAGCCTTGAACAACTTCGAAGAACACTGTCGGGCGATCTAGCACGACCAACAGAGGGTTGTCATGTCCTGGACCAGGCGGGTATACCCCTCGTGTTAAGGCCCGAGCAGAGCGCTTGCCACCGGAGCCGCCAAGACCACGCCCCGGATTCGGTTCGAGCTCCGAGACCTCAGAAAGGCATTACCAAAAGGTTGCACACGACTAACGAAGGGCCGTGATATTCGTGCCCGACCGGTATCACGGCGCTAGATCTCGGCCCATATCGGCAGCAGATCGATGATTGACGAAAAATAAGATTTTTACCTTTTTTAGAATTGTACTAGGGATGAAACTCTCCACTATATAAAGAAGATGGTTTTTATTCATTGGAACACGCACTCTAAAGCAATATATTAGTATTATTTTCTCTGTTATTAGCAATGAGTTCGGGTTGAGGGTGAAAATTTCAAACAATATGGACTATCTTCCTTGTGCGGTTGAACCTATTTTATCTTTATTTGTTCAATTATACTTTTATGGCTCTGTATCAAATTAATCTGCATATTCTTAAAATAACTTACAAACTCAATTGTTATTCGTTTTTGACGGTATGCAAATACTAGTGGCTATTTTTACGCCTCGAATTTGTTACCTGCAAGATATATGATGTAAACAATCTAGTGAATTTTTTCGCAGTCCGAACTCGCAAAAATAACTATACTATGCTCCAAGGCTCCCCTTTAAACTTACTAATTATCAATCTTAATTTGGACAATTTTTTATCTATTCAAAATAGTAAAAGTTATAATAATTATAAAAAATTACATAATAAGTCCAGTTTAATCGCAATTTTTTCATAAAAATGTTGGAAAACTGTAAAAATTTGGAGGCTACTTTTAGCTAATATTGCAAAACTGATACTCCATTCGTAATCTTGTCTGCTCCCATTTCCCCTCAAAGAAAAATCATTTGATTTGAATTTTGAGGCAAAGGCAAGCAAATTGGGAATCTAGATGAAGATGAGCAGTACACAAGGTCCACATTCTCTGGCCTTTAGGGTCATGCGATTATGTCGACCTTCTCTTCTCGTCGAAACTCCCCTCCGATTCGACCCTACCGATCTCTTATTCGGCGAAGACCTGTTCGATGATCCTGTCGCCGCTGAGCATCTTCCTCGTCTCCTCGCCGCTACCGTCTCCTCCGCCGCCGTCGCCGCCGGCAATACTTCAGCTGATCCCTCGGATCTATCGTACCGTTATAGATTCCTTCTTCAGCATCCTTCTGATTCGCTTGGCCTCCCTGGCCTCCTCCTTCTCCCTCAGTCCTTCGGGTTAGCTTCATTTCTCTTTTTTCATTTATCTAAATTGGCTGGTACACTCTATTTCCGCACTATTACTACTATTTGGGGGTAGTCCAATGGTTTTTATTACTCCATTCGTTTTACTTTATTTTATAAATTAGTTTAAGAAAGAAAGTACTAACTCCGTCCCATTTTACATGTCGCCGGCGTTTGCCTTGGCATGGAGTTTAAGAAAGAAAGATAGACTTTGTGAATTTGTAGCATAAAACAAGTCATTGACGTTGTTTAATAGAATGAAAATTTTAAAGTTAATTTGTTTTTCAATATGGAAACGTGTCATTGTATTTGGGATAGACCAAAGAGTACAGTGTGCAACTTAAATTGGTACAGAGAGAGTAAGATTTTTGAAACTTGTTCTCTAAAATATGTCATAACATTTGTGTGGTTATAATACTTTTGAAGCTTAGGGTCTTAACAGTCATGAAGGGTAACATTGGATCTTTAAGTCAAATTCCTTCCAGATTTAGAAAAATATTATTCTTTTTTAATAGGCTAAAAAGGAAGGGTAATATTGAAATCTTTAAGTCAAATTGCTTCCAAATTTAGAAAGAGATCATTTCTTTTTAACGGGCTAAAGAGGAAATAGGGTCGTGGTCCCTCAATGGTCAGATATATTGGAAGGGAGGGAGTATGACTTTTGTAATATTTTTAAATACTACTCTGCTTTTGTGCAGTTTATGAATATGGAAATTCTGTTTTACTAAATAAAGGAATTGATATTCAAATGAGATAAAATTGAATGGTTTGACCCTTGTACTCTAATATCCTTTATTCTTTTTGAAATAGGAGTTTATGCTATCAAATTTTTTGTTTAAATGTTCTATTTGTGGATAATCAAAGAGGAGATATGGACATGCAATCACTGCTTATATGCTGGATATGCTGTGATTAGTTATTGTTCCTTTCCCCTTTTCCAATTTATGATCTTGCAGGGCGATATATTTAGGAGAGACGTTCTGCAGTTATATAAGCATAAATAACAGCTCCAACTTTGAAGTTAGAGATGTTACCATCAAGGTGATTTGCTTGCTTAGCTGATTATAAGCTACTAAATATAGACGAGAATCTTACAATTTTACAATTTCAACTTCGCTCATAATTTTTCTCGTGCAGAGCTTAATTCCTGCTCTTTATCAAGTCTTAAATGAAGTTTGATGCTATACATCTACCCCTCTTTCCCCATCCAACAAAATAAAATTGATTATGAAAAGGGTTTGTTTGGTTTTAGCCTGTTTGAGTTGCTTACTGCATTTTAATGTATGAGTATAACCAACTATTCTCAAAAAGAAGAAAACACAAATATAACTAAAGAGTTTTTCTACTTAGTGAATTAACTGCAAGAAGGATGTGGTTCTGCTGTAGAAATTTCTTAGGAAAAATAGTACTAAATGGAGAACAGCAGTGTCATTGCAATCTTCTGGTCTTAGAGTTGTATTTTGCATATTTATAAGTGTGCGAACATAGTGGACATTCTTGGCTAGTAGATGTATATATAGGTTGTTTGAATTTGTATATATGTGTCGTTTTATACTCTTGTGCTGATCACTTGTGGCTAAAAAGAGCTACTTATCAAAAGCCATTAGGTGAACTCTCATATATCTGGGAAGTATGTTCCAAATATATTTGACAATAAGTAAATGAATTAGCTCAATGCTATTCTAAGTTGCGCATACTCTTAGTTTTTGGTGTCACACCCGTCTCGATACGGGTGCGGGATACACCCGGATTAGGTCAACTAACTTCGAATACTTTGACTTGAGTCCATCGACAATTTTGGGGGGGGGGGGGGGGGGGGGGGGGGGAATTGAGATTTTGGTTTCTCAAAATTAAAAATAAAACATATTTAAGGCATGGAAATGGCATACCTTCAATATTGTAGTACTTTTGTCTCATATTTGCTGCTTTGTGTTTCATAAAAACCAAGAATTCAAGGGGTTGTGTCCGAGTACGGACTTCTGGTAGACAGTAGCAGCGATATAGATGGAGTGTTGGTGGAAGGCCTTGAATGACTTTCTTTTTCTCTTTATAGCTCTATATTTTCTAATTTTGAGTTTTTTAGCCGAATCCCTGCACCCGTATCCATACCTGGATCCGCACTCCCGAATCTTAAAATTTAGATTTTGCCGAATCCGACACTCGGATCCGTGCCCGTATCGGATGCCCGCACTCGAGTCCGAGCAACTTAGATGTTATTAAGTGAGTCTATGTGTGAGTGTCCATCGGACCTCTCTTAAACATTGCTTATGAAACTTCACTTCCTGTCAATGGATATGCTATCATTTTGCTACATGTGTCGAGCATAAAGCACTTTTACAGGTAATTATCAAGTGAGTGTAAAAAGCTCAAGAAGTTTTTTAATCGAAAAGGTGAGCTATATTTCTCTGGAGAATTGTGACCTCATGGCTCTAATTGTGAGTCAGGTTAATATCAAAGGGGTCTTATTGATCATATATCGGGTTTGTTACGAGGATTCCGCTGAAAACTCTCTTGCCTTTTGAATTCTAATCCCTTGATTCTAAGCTGCTTTACGGAACAGCAACAACAACAAAAGGTTGCTTTGTGGAAGTGATATTTAATTTTTCTACAGGCAGAAATCCAAACAGAGAGGCAGAGGATACTTCTTTTAGATACGTCTAAATCACCTGTTGAATCAATACGTGCTGGAGGGAGATATGACTTCATTGTGGAGCATGATGTGAAAGAACTTGGTGCACATACGTAAGATTCATCATAAAATTGGAGCTCTATGTTTGATAGAAACCTTCTACTAGTATGAAAGTTTACTTATTCAATTGTTTCACTTGCTAGGTTGGTGTGCACTGCTCTTTATAGTGACAACGATGGTGAGCGTAAATATCTTCCACAATATTTCAAATTTATGGTCGCGAACCCACTTTCTGTTAGAACAAAGGTACATCACAAAAAGCCCATGTTGTTTTAGTAATATTCTTGTGACAGGATTCTGTATGTTTTGCTTTCAATGCATTGGAGCAATTTTTTTACTATATTTTCTGCTGTTTTAATATATTTCATATATGCTTCTTTATTATCTCTCAAGTCTGCACTTGCTTTTTCAAGATAATAACTGCTTGTTTGTTTATTCAGGTTCGCATCGTTAAGGTAGGTTGGTTCAAGCTCATCGAGTGTAAGTTCATTATCTTGCATTCGTACTGGTAGGCTGAAATTCTTCGGAAAATGGGTCAAGAAAAATTAGTGTTGTAGTTATTATTTCAAGTTCATTCATTGGGATGTCTCAGTTAAGACCAAATTGTGATAACGTTCACCATACTGCATCTGACTTTCAGCTTTTGAAAATATGCAACACATTGCCACCAATCTCATTGCTTATATGGATAATGCGGGATCGCATTTGATTTGTAATATTAAAAACCATCTTGTCTCTTGATAATCATTTTCCAGAAGCAGCAATATCAGCTTCTGTATTTCTAATACTTTTCCTGTTCATGACAGTAAAGTCTTTTCTATCCCAGGAAACTACCTTTCTGGAGGCTAGCATAGAGAATCATACAAAATCTAATCTCTATATGGACCAAGTTGATTTTGAGCCCGCTCAGCATTGGAGTGCTACAGTACTAAGAGGTGTTGATTATCAACCAGAGAGCAAACAACCAATGAGGTTGAGTGATAGATATTTTCTCTTTTACAATCGCAAATGCTGCTTTATTTTTGTTTTAAGTGTTGATATGATTATCGGTTGGTGTTAGCATTCACCTTTGTTCCCTTGACTAAACTTTGCTGATATATTTTGATCTGCCAGTGATATATTTAAGCCCCCTGTTCTTTTAAGATCTGGGGGCGGGGTCCATAATTTCCTCTACCAGTTGAAGTTATCATCAGATGGCTCTTCATTGCCGAAGGTGGAGGGAAGTAATGTCTTGGGCAAACTCCAGATAACTTGGCGCACAAATTTGGGAGAACCTGGACGCCTTCAGACACAACAAATTCTTGGAAGTGTAAGTGAAATGATTTCTATTAATAAAGTTGTGATGCGCTCCTAAGGTATTTGTTTCTTACCTGACAGCCTATTGCTCATAAAGACATTGAGCTAAAAGCAGTGGAAGTGCCATCCGTTATTATGCTGGAGAAACCTTTCGTAGTAAGTCTGCGTTGAATATTACTATAGCGCATTTCTCTTTAGACAGTGTGTTAACTGCTGCTTAAACTAGTGGATTTGGGATTATTATGAGAGTCCTTTTATCTACAGTATTGGTGAGGAAGTCTGTCCATTTGAATTGAATTTGCTTCTTTTCTGTCTTCTGCTTGCAATTTGTCTGTCATGAACTGGATGTCTTTGTGGGCACTTCTGTAGGTACGGTTGGATCTCGCAAATCAGACAGACAGGTTGCTGGGCCCTTTTGAAGTTTGGGTGTCACAAAGTGAATCACTCGATGAGAAGGCTGTTATGGTTAATGGTCTTCTAACAATGGTGAGACACTTGAATGGCTTCTTCACGAGCTGATGAGCTTAAACCTCTCCTGCAATTAATGAAATTCACTTCTTTTTGTTGAAGCTCTTGTTTGGTGCATGCATTTTTGTTCTGTTACTAATTGTCATACTCATTCTTAGCACTGTGATTGTGTCATATTGTTAATCTTGCAATTTGATGTGCAAGTTCAATTCTCTATCAAAATCTCTACTTCATCTACGAATATGCTTCCAGCTAATCTTTTCTCTTTGTAGTTGTTGGGCATATGATTGCAGCTGTTTTTTTCTTGTTCTTGTCGATTCTAAACTTCTCTGTAGGTACTGGATCCCTAACTCTGTCTTCCTTGAACAGCATTTGGCACAGGTGGAAGCATTTAGCTCTTCAGAATTCCAGTTGGTGAGGATAATCTTCTATTTAGTATTGTAAAGTGTATAGCTCGAATGCAAGTTTTGTAGTTTTTGTTGGATATATGATATTAGTCATTGGTGACTGATGTCATTGAACTGTTGATAACAATGAACTATATCCTGATAGCTTCAAGAGATTTTTTCTTTCTTTCTTTTTTTGATAAAGTAAGTTGTTTCATAGATTAGCATCAAGAAGATGCAGAGATTACAAAAGTAGATATGCTAGCTCCATAACAAAGTGTAGCTTCAAGAGATAGTTATGTTAATTGCAATTGTTTGTTTGATCATTCAGTTGTTTAACATCATAAAAATGATTTTTGGGGCACTTTCCCATGTAGAACCTGATTGCTGTGAAGCATGGGGTACAGAAAATCACAGGCATTACAGTGTTTGACACGCGTGAGAAGAAAACATATGATTCTTTGCTGGAGTTGGAGGTTAGTTTCAGTTTCAGCTCATAGAACAGTTGATATGGAGGATAATGCTTCCTTTTTACTCATTCCCTTTCAGTTGCTCCATTTTCTTATTGTAGAACGTGGTTGCACCCTTCTAAGACTTGATTGTCCATACAACATCTTTGATTTAATTGTTGACCTATCTTCAGTATAGATCCATGCCACATTATATTCTCATGCCACATGGCGTTGATAAGAAGTTAAGAACAGCTTTTCTACCGGCAACTGTGGATGTAGAGGGGAAGATATGGGTTCATCCGATAGCTTTGGCTCGAACGTTGTATATGTGTTAAAACTTTGCTTAATAAGTACAAATGATTGATTACGAACCTAGTAAATCAATGAGTTGTGGTAGAATCCCGAACTAGATCCACGTGTGATTGATTACGAACCTAGTAAATCAATGAGTTGTGGTAGAATCCCGAACTAGATCCACGTGTGATCTGAAGTATGAGATGCCTCAAATTGATCAACGACCACATCCTTAACTATTCATCCTTCTTTTGCACTCCACAAATAGCAGCCCGAAAATAGAACTCACTGGATACATGCACAGGAATCTGTTGTCATATACATGTTTAAAAAACTTTTCAAAATTCTGGATGTTGTCTTATGCCATAACCTTGTATTATAGTTTTCATTTACCTCTTTGTTTTAACATTTTGTTATGGAGTAAGTGCATAGATTTTGTTCTTCATGATGCTGCAGGTATTTGTCGATTCACAGTAGGTACTTGAGCCAGATGTGGTTGCAAAATAATAGGAAGACCGATCTGATTGAGGTTGGAGTTTCTGTTGGTTGAGAGGTTTTACAACTCGGAACGTCAAAGTTGAGATCTAACCAGTTCATTGTTGAAGGAATTCTCTTCGTGCCAAACAGATGAGAAGGATACTTGACTGTTGAATGGCCCCAATGGATCTTAGCATTCATCCAGAAGATCTTAAAATGATGTAACATGTGTTTTTCTCGATCAATCGGCAGTGTACACTAGCTAGGCACATGTTATTTTCTTAGTATATAGTTTTGTACCTGTCGTACTCTACCAATGTGCTGCAATTTCTGATGAAAATCATTTTTCTTTGGTCTTGCCTTTGTTCATGTTCTTGTGTTGATTAGCAGTTTTAACTTCGCTTTGTTGGCTGATATTAAAAATGAATAAAGGTTGAGAATGGTTGTGAGTTACCACTCCTTTCTCCTTTACAAAGGGGTTTGTTACTCAGTCTTAGGAAGAGAATAAGGGCTCGTTTGGAACGAGGAATGAGGGGTAATTAATTACGAGATTAAATTTGAGATGAGTTTATCTCACATTTGATTGGGATAAAATAGTGATGTAACTAATTTTTGGATTAGTTACCTCAGGATTGTAGTGTTTTTTTTATCAGTATGGGAGGGTGGAATAACAACCCAACAACAACAACAACCCAACAGGTGGGGTCTAAGGAAGGTAGTATGTACGCAGACCTTACCCCTAACTAATGCAAGTATAGATGTTATTTTCAATAGACCCTCGCCATGTGGAATAACAACCCAACAATAATTAATCATGGGATAACTTGTTCCTCGACCAAATGACTCCAAAGAAATGTTCCTATAATCCTATTTGGTTATGCTCGAGATAGACCGCAGAAAAAAGGTTACAACGTAGGCAATATAATTAATTTTTCAAAGGTGGTAAATAGGGATGGGCATAGTTTGGACAAATCCGAAATTCGAATTTTTGGATTTTTGATTTAGATTTTCATACGGATTGAATTTTCGATTTAATTTTTAAAATTATGGATATTGGATTTGGTTCTTAGATTTTGGGTTATCCAAAAATCCGAAATTTTTATACCTTATATTTAGTCCATTATTCATATGCCAATAGTAATAAGTTCAATAGCCTACACATTAGGTATTATCTCATATATTCAATATCAATTGCTAAGTTACTGTTAGAATACTTTATATTTAGACATGATTATACTATTGTTATTTCTTATCGCCCGTATTAATGTGTCAGTATTTTTTATTGGATAATAATTTAATTACTTAAATACTTTATTTTGATAATTGCTGCAAGAATGAGGAACTTCTCAGGCAATTTAACATGAGTACTTCATTTGGATATTCAGTTTTGTAAAAAGTAGAAATCTCAACTTATACGCTCAAAATCGAAAATCTATAATATCCAACCCGATTAATTCAAAACCGAGCTTAAAAAATTCGATCAAATCCGAACTTATTTGAATTGGATTTGGATTATCATTTCTTCAATCCGAAAATCCAAACCGAAGTTCTCATGTCCAATCCGAACTGCCTTTGAACGCCCACCCTGGTAAAGCTATTTTTAGCAATTCCGACTTATGTGATTTTTTATTTCAACTCCATCATTATATTTTTGAAAAAATTACATCGATAAAGGTAAGATGGGAAGGACTTATTAATTTAACTCCAGATGTTAATTATTAAACACTAACAGAATGTTTTATACGCACTATTAAATTGCTTATAAAATGCCATATATTACGAAATTTATTGGTCTGGTGAATTCACGGATTAGATGTAAGTTTTTACATTTCTCTAGATTTCATGGTTCCTTCAAAATTTTGGAAGCAGAAATTTATGAATAGAAATAAGCTTAATAAAAATTTATATTTATTAAGTTATCTGTCTTTAATTCACCAATGTATCTCTTATTGTCTTATCTTTCGTAATAATATCTAAAATAATTTACGAAAATAAATAATACTAATTAAAAATAAATTTATACATTCAAATACTATTTCTAAGGTGTGGTCAAATACGAATTATTTATCTTGACATTAAAAAATAAAAAAAGGGCCTCAAATGTTTTAACCAACATAAATTGTATTTTTCCATAGTACTCCTAAAATTTTATATTTTAAAAAAATGAAGGGATTTTCAAAGTTTGATTAAATAGGCTATTTTTTGTTCATGTTTTCTTTTGGGGTTTTCTCCTGTTTTAGGATATGATATAATAAGAAATTCATCTTTGTATAGTCATTACTTAATGGATACTTATGTTTCTTTCTGGCTCTTGACTCCCTATTGTTTATCCGAAAATTTGCAATTTTTGACTATTATATATTTACTTTTTTTATAACCGTGGTGTTTGGGCCAACTTTCGTACAGATGGGAATTAATCACCTAGTAATTTTGTCCGTTAGGATTGGAACCCGAGACAATGATTATTAAATATTTTTTCGGAAGAAACCTAACTGTGACTTTCGACTAATGTTGTATCAAACAAGAACAACATACCCAGTGTAATCCCACAAGTGGAATATGCGGAGGATAGAGAGTATGCAACCTTACCCTTACCTGGTACAGATAGAAAGACTATTTTCGGTAGACCCTCGGCTCAAAGCAAGCATGCATAATCACATAGAGAAAAGATATGCAGTAGTGAGGAGGTCATAGAAACAGTAATGACAACAAGATAATAGTAAAATCGAAATGCATCATTAGCAGATAGTAATAGAAATCGAACAATATGAAAATACGAGAATAACTATACCATTACTAGGATAAAAGGAAAGATGCTCAACTCCCTGCTATCCTTCTACCCTGATTTGCGATATTCATAATTCATATTGTTATGTCCTCGATAAGTTGAAGATGTGTTATGTCTTAGACTAATGTTTATCTTTATCATGTGCTCTAATTGCTTAGGAAAAGTACTTTATGTTTTCCCGTAATTATAGTGATTTTTCATATGAATCTTTTGAAGAATTTTTCTCTGGAAATAGCTTCCAAATAACGTTTTTATTAGAATTATTTTCTGAAAATAGTGTTGTAATGAAATCAAGATTTTTAGAATTGTACTAATGTTTCTTTTTCAGATTATATCTTTCTAAAAGAATGTTCCTCTTTTCTTTAACGAATAATGAAATGCGTTTTGCTCCTTCATAGAAAGAAATAGTTGTGACTCCTTGAACTCTCTCTTTCAGTATCTTACAGCTTGTTTGGATTGGATGGTCGTTACCCATTGTATTGTATCGTATTACTTTAAATATAATGTTTGTTTTGGTTGTTACTTATATTTTATTGTATCGTATCGTTAAATCCGTCGTTACGTAACGACGAAATGTGCAACTTTATGTAACGACCGATTTGGTGTGGTTGCGTCATTATCTTGTCTTTTTATCTCATCTCACCCCTTGACTATTATTAAATTATTTTATTTTATCATTTACTCTACCTTTTTATATATTAAATTTATTTTGTATCATAATTTTTCTTTATAATATTGTAAAATTTATTTTTCATATTGCTGGTGCATGATATCATGAAACAACGGCAAACGATACAATCCATCCAAACATTGTATTCATCAAATGATACAGTACAATACAATACAATACAATACAATACGATACAATACATTATAAAACGATGTGAAACAACCATCCAAACAAGGGCTTAGTCTGCCTCCGTACCCTATTTAAATAGTTGTGACTTTACACTGAGTTTGTTTCTTGATCAGTTTATAATTGCGACTATTACTTATTGCCGCAGTTTGCCCTCGCTAAGCAATGTTACCTCTTTTTTTAGTCTTTATACAACATTTTGTGTAAATATTTATAATACACATATGTGTGTAAGCACGTAATATTTGCCACGTAAAAAAGACTCCCACAAAATCCACAAAAAATAATTTTTTTCCCAGTTGTTTTTGATTTTTTATAGATTTTTTTTAGGGATTTTTTTAAAATTATTTGTTTGCATTTAGTTGCATTTTAATACCATAGAAAACACCGTAAAAATGTTCAATTATTCGTTGCATAGCATTTTAGATTTTAATTGCATTTATAGGATTTAATCATATATTAATTGCATAATTAATAAATAAAAATCACAAAAATACCCTGTAACGACCCGACCGGTCGTTTTGAAAATTTAAGCTCCGTTCGGTGGCGTAAGGTCTTGAATAGCTTCACATTGTGTATATCGACCTGCGTGCATGGTTGGATTCAGTTACCAGATAATACGGAATCGAATTGGGAGAAGGATTTTAGTTTAGGAAGCTAAGCAGTGGAATTTGACCGGAGGTTTGACTTTTGAGTAAACGGCCTGGAATGAGTTTTGAGTAATGTCAAAAGCTCCGTATGGTGATTTTGGACTTACGCGCGCATCCGGAATTTGTTTTGGAGGTCCGTAGAGTAATTTGAGGTAATTCGGCGAAAGTTGGAAAATTTGAAGTTTGAAAAATGGAGAAGTTTGACCACAGTTGACTTTTCAGGATATCGGGATCGGAATGCGATTCCGAGAGTTGGAGTAGCTCTGGGATGTCAATTGGGACTTGTATGCAAAATTTGGCGTCATTCCGGGTTGAATTGATAGGTTTCGACACGAGTTTAGATATTTGAAAATTTGAAAGTTCATAAACTTGAATATGGTGTGATTCGTCGTTTCGGCGTTGTTTGATGTGATTTGAAACCTCGAGTGAGTCTGTGTTAGGTTATATGACTTGTTTGTGCGTTTAGACGGGGTCCCGGGGGCCTCGGGCGTGTTTCGGATGGGCTTCTAGCCAATTTCCTCTTATGTTCACTACTGTTCTGCTATATGGTGTTGTTTTCTTCTATGCGATCGCATAGGCTAAGACGCGATCGCGTAGTGTAATGTTGACCAGCCGTATTTTCTTCTTCGCGTTCGCGTATTCAACCACGCGATCGCATAGATCTGTATGTTTCATTCTTCGCGCTCGCACACCCTCTTTCGCGATCGCATTATAGCAAGCATGGCCTTGAGCACTGGTACATGTTACTCTTCGCGTTCGCCAGTTCCTCCTCGTGTTTGCGTAGGCCCTTTCCCCTTCCTCTTCTGTGATCGCATCTCCTGCTTCGCGATCGCGAAGTGTGGCTTTGGGCAGCAGGTAATTCCTTCACTACGCGATCGCATAAGACCTTCCGCGATCGCGTAGCACATTTTGGACAGTAGCCATTTTCCTTCTACACGATCGCATCTCTTCTCCCGCGGTCACGATGCATAAAAATCTGGGCAAACAGATTATATTCTAAAATCGAGGGTTTCACCATTTTTATCACATTTTGACTTCTAGAGCTCAGTTCTTGGCAATTTTTGATGGGTTTTTCACGAAATTCGATTGGGTAAGTGTTATTCAACTATAATTAAACATATTCCATGATTTTATCTTTATTTTTATCATTTAATTTGTGTTTTGAGTTGAGAAAAATATTGATTTTGAAAGAAAATTTCTTAAATGAAAAATCGTGAATTGAGGGACCAAATGGTATCTGAATTTGATAAATTTTGCATGGTTGAACTCGTATTTGAATGGGTATTCGATTTTTGTAAATTTTGTCGGGTTCAGAGGTGCGGGCTCGGGGGTCGACTTTTGGATTCTTGTAAAGATCGAAACTTTGTTATTCGAAATAGTTCCTTATACGATTTTATGTGTGTTTTGAAGTTGTTCTAGTTGAATTTGAGCCGTCCGGAGGTCTTTTCACCCGAGAAGTCCATTTTAGAGTACCAGGTTGTCGTCTTCGAGGTAATTATCTTGCCTAACCTTGTGTGGGGGAACTACCCCTTAGGATTTGAGTCTTTCTATGTTGACTGTAGCCCGTGTACGTGAGGTGACGAGTGCGTACTCGGACTTATTTGTATGTAGTTGGCCTTTTAGAGTTCTTAGGTCGTTATATTCCCCGTGCATGAAGTTGTAACGGGTATGACTTAGTTCCTGATTGCTAGCTTCATCTCTTCCTGCTTAAATTAGAAGTACTTGCTTTTAGATTTTTCTTTGTTGTCTACTTGGTCTTAATTGACTTAATTGAAGAATTTACCTCTCCTATCGTCATGCTATATTTTTCTTCATAAATTGCCTATGTAACTAAAATTAGTAGTATCTCGCCTTATAGTTGTTTAGCAGTAATTGGAGTTAGGCTTGTCTTTAGCTACTTACCCTTATTTGGATTGTGGAAAATCTCTCATAATCATTCAACCTTAAAAGGGAATCTAGATGATCTACACCTTAGTCGACTAGTTGTATTTGGAAATCTCTTGACTTGTGATGGCATCCTATTGTGAACTTGAATATTGTGAATTCGTTGTTACGTTGTGTTCTCCCTGGTTAAGTTATGTTCTTTACGCTTATTATTTCCTTTCAGTGGTTATTCCTTGTGAATGAGTTATACGTTCTGGTGATTTAAGTTCTTGAATTGATTTGCTCGTCGTACATAGCATTTCTGTCTTTTGTTGCCTTGTGATTGTTGTGGCAATGTACGATGTTTCTGTCGTGTTGTGGTTGTTATCTCTGTGAATGCATTGCATATTTAAATTGGGGACTACAGACGTATTCCGGGAGATCTCCCATGTACTGCATGTTTACTTTGGGGACTACGGATGTATTCTGGGAGATCCCCCCAACGCTGCATATTTGCTTTTGGGGACTACAGACGTATTCTAGGAGATCTCTCCCCCCCCCCCCC
>ML283684.1:176331-201133 GCA_005239495.1 Nicotiana undulata | reverse complement strand
CATTATATATATATATATATATATATATATATATATATATATAATGTTTGGTTGATATTTATTCATTTCTCATGCTTCATTTATTGTTGGTGGTTGCAAACATTAACTAATTCCATTTTACTCTATCAACTTGGAAAAGTGGGTTAGGGTTTGGTAGAATTGAATATAAAAAATTCAATGCTTTAAACCTTGTTTAATAGAATCACTTAGGAATAAATAGGTTCTATTTGGAATAAATTTTTTATTCTTAATTGCAACTTTTTTATATTTGGAAAAATCATAAATAGAAAATACTACCCAACTATTGGGAAATATTGGGTAGTCACTTAGAAACCATTTGCATATCAAAAGACCTTCCGTTAGAAATATATCATATTAACATCAATAGCATTACATTCCATTGATGGGAACACAACCTTGGTTTCCTTAATAAAATCAATTACATTCTCACCATACAATAGTTTTCTTTACTACGCACAATTACAACACTCTTTTTAAGCTAACGGAATAGAATTACGATTGAAGTCAAGTTTCACACTATTCAAGTAATCGTTTCACACCTAATCCTGTGGGATTCGACCCCAACCTAGTTGGGTTATTATATTTGACAACGACCGCCTTACACCATTTATTTAGGTGTAGTTTGAGTGTATCAAGCCGCACCTGTGGCGTCGCTTGTGCGACCAAGCCACCGCTTTTGCGGAAATCACCCAAACACGATGCCTCACACATGCAAAAACATTCCCCGCTCTTGCGGCATCACAGGTGTGAGCTCCCTTCCGCTCCTGCGCCTTCTTCCATTTCTGCGCCCAATGCTTCGCTTCTACGCTTGCGCAGATGCGGACAAAATTCCACACATGTGGTCCTTCTCCTGGCTGACCTGCTCCGCTTCTGGGACCCCTGGGCCGCTTTTGCGGTCTCGCACATGCAGCCAAAACCTCTCCAGGTGCGGTTACAACAAATGCGAGCAGCTTCAGCATTTTCATAAGGCCAAATTCAATCCGTTAATCATCCGGAATTTACCCGAGGCCCTCAGGACCTTAACCAAATATACCAACATGTACCAAAATACAATAAGAACTTAGTCGAAGCATTTAACCACGTTAGACAACATCAAAATCGTGAATCGTGCCTCGAATCAAACTTAAAATTTCCAAATTCTATAACTTGTACTAGAACGTATCAAATCAAGTCCAATTGACCTCAAATTGTACTCGAAGTCATAATTGACATTACGGGCCTACTCCCACTTCCAGAATTGGAATCCGATCCCGAAATCAAAAGTCAACTCCCAGTCAAACATCCCAAAAATCATCCAACTTCCAACTTTCGCCAAATGACCCCAACATGACCTACGGACCTCCAAATCCACATTCGGAAGCGTTCCAAAGACCAAAATCACCATATGGGGCTATTCCTAGGCTCGGAATTCTACACGGATATCGATAACATTAAAATACACTTCAACCCAAATTTATAACATTCTTCCAAAATACCAACTACCTACAATAAGCACCGTAATGCTCCCGGGTCATCCAACACACGATCCCGACAAACGCCCAACTCTACAATCATCGTACGAATCTATTGGAACCTTTAAATCTCGATTCGAAGGTCGTTTACTCAGAAGTCCAACCTTAGTCAATTCTTCCAACTTAAAGCTTCCGAAATTTGAGATGTCTTTCCAAATCGACTCCAAACTTCCCGAAATTAAATTCCAACCATACGTACAAGTCATAATACCTGAAGTAAAGCTACTCAAGGCCTCAAACCCAGAACAAAGCGCCAGAGATCCAAACGACCGGTCGAGTCATTACAGATAGAAAGAGAAATGCTTATTCAATATTGATACCCCGTCCCCCTCTTACAATTCTTTTCCCTTTTTATGCCCTATAACCATTTTGCTCTACAGTATTAATGGACCCAACTAGCAGACTAACGGACCCCAAATAACTTCTAACAACTTGTAACAAACTTTCTTCCGCATTGACTCTTAAGTCTCTATTTTTACAAGTAAAGCTACTACACCCCTCTACTCTGTAGTTGGTATATAACAATTTAACACCTAACAAAAATCCCTAAAAATATATGTAATTGAATCGAATAATAAAGAAGAAACAGATAAAACTTGCATGCTAAGATGGAGTTTACACAATGCTGAGGGAGAAGAGAAAAGAGACTACAGTGGGATGGGGTTTTCCGATTTGAAATCCTAACTCCTAAGGCCTTATTTTGTTGATGAATTGGTCTAGAATGGAGTCGACTGCCTAACGAAAGATCATGTCGTGGGCCGCCTAATATTAGGCTCAAAGATGTTATGCTCCTTTTTCTTCTTTCTATAGCTGGAGTGGGAGTACTCCAACAGTCCCACCTAAATGCATAACTCTTCATATCAAATTCTACTTTTCTCATAATTCCAATGTCAGATGTATCTTTTGTTGGAAGACTAATTCAAAGTTAAAATAGAAAATTCAAATTATATAAGAGTTGATATTTGCTAGTTTGTTAAATCAGTCTTAGTGTACGTGATTTGCGTGTGTACCTAACTCAATAAAAATTATTTAAAATTTATCTTTGAGATATAAAATAAAAATATAATTTCTTGAAATTATGAATGTTGGTCATATATAACTTATAAATATGAAACTGCTCCACGGAAATACTCAATCACCAGCCAAATAATTCTACTTAAAATGCATTTCAAAGAATGACTGAAGTTAGAACAGGAAGTGTGTATTTAGCTTTGAAGTATCACTTTTCAAGTGAGATTAGTATTTAAATAATAATAATTAGCTAGACCATACCAAATTTTAAGTATTTAATTGCAATTATATTTTTATTCGATAATATTTTTTTCAAATAGTAAAAAGGGGATTAGGTGAAAATCATCCACGAAAAAAAGAAATGATAATTCTTTGTAAATCTCAAAAATTAAGGAATTTCTTTATACCATAAATAAAGTCTACAATTAAAATGCCATTTTAAAAGACATAATTATAGTCAAGAAAGTCGATTACATTCAGCTAAATCTAATACTATCTCGAGAAGTAAATCTCATAAATATCTTGTTGGAATAATGGATAATTTTGGAGTTTGTTATTAATTTATGCTCAATATTCCAAACAATTGTAATTACTAATTTAAAAACTTTGAAAACTTATCTAATATAAAATACTATATTAGTGGAATAGTCTTCTGTATATATTTAAATATTCTAATATAGAATACTTTCAAAGAAATCAGAATATATACAAGTTTTAAAGAATTTAAAAGAAACTTCCATATTATCCAAAGACAAACATACTTCCTCTTTCTTTAATGTTCTTATTCTCTCCTTTATTTATTTTAATTATTATTTATATATAATTTAAGTGTAAAATTTATATAAGGTAAAATATTAATGATTTTAAAGTTTTAAATGTTAGAATATTTAATACAGTTCAAATAAGGAAAAACATTTATTATACAAACTCCTAATGTTAGGGAATTAATTAAATAACTATTTCTAAATATTAAAAAATTAATCAAATAACTATTTTATCCAATGTTACCTCTATTTTTAGGGAGAAATTAAAAAATAGCCAGATTTACAAGTGGTCATTCAAAAATAACCATAGTTTCAAAAGTAATCAAAATTTAGCCACTTTTCATATAAAGATAAACCTGAACGAAAACACTATTCAAAATCCAGAAAACACTCCAGTATATTATGCTGGAAGTCCAGTATATTATACTGGAACTCCAATGTAACGGCCCGATAGATCGTTTAGCTTTTTAGAACCCTGTTCCCCTAAATAAGACTCCCTGTATGTGCTTTTACTGTTTTATGACTTGCGGAGACGGTTAGTTCAGGATTTGAAAGGGTTCGGGTTGAAATCGGAACACTTGGTTCCTTAAGTTGGCCTTAAAAGGCTAAGTTTGACTTCGGTCAATGTTTTGAGTAAACGATCTCGGAATCGGGATTGACGGCTCCAATATGTTCGTATGATGATTTCTGACTGAGCCGTATGGTCGGATCTGGTGTCACGACCCGCATTTCCCCTCCGTTGGGTATCGTGATGGCACTTAGTCTTAAGGACTAGGTAAGCCTAGCATTTATAGAATGGCAACAATACTAAATAAAATCTAATATTTTCTAAAAAGAATTATGTATACAATGAACACATCCCCAAAACTCGGTAGCACAAGTCATAAGCTTTACTGAAGTTTACACTATAGATCCTAAATACCACTGTTCAGAAATAAGTACAACAGTGTATGAACACAAAAAATACAACGGTGACTCTGAAACCCGCGAACGCTGTACGGTTTTACCTTGAGTCTCCTCAATAGCAACCGTGATGCTAATTATTGATCGGTCGGCTACGTAAAACCTAAAATCTGCGCAAAAATGTGCAGAAGAGTAGTATGAGCACACCACAGCGGTGCCCAGTAAGTATCAAGACTAACCTCGGTGAAGTAATGACGAAGACAAGTCAAGACAACCATTGGTCTAAGAGATGAACAAGTATAAATATAGGACAACGGATATGACATTTACATAAGGGCTACACAATAGGGCTAACGATACAGTAAATTCAATATGGAAAGAAATAACAAGTAACAACGAAAAAATTGTAGAATAGCACGAAAGAGTAAGAGAAACACAACTAAATCCGAAATGTAAATATGCAACCAGAACAAGTAAGGAATCAACAATTTCGACTACTTTTATATAAAGTTCTTAGTCATCTCCACGAGGTACCGAACCTCGGACAAAATCACCACTCACGGGTCCAAGTATCTGAACCCTAACATCGGCATCTTGTGCCCTCTTTTCAAGTAATAACTGCATGGACAACTCACGTGCCAATTGGGGTCATTCCCACATATATGGTAAGTACAACAAGAGTATCTATACTTGACAACAACAAGAAAAAATCCTTAATTCGATAATAGTGTTTAACTGCGTGTACGCTTGTGCAGGTGTTCTAACATGATTTTAATAACCAATAGGCATAAGGAAAGAAAAGAGGCAACACGTACTTTGTTTTCTCATAATTTCCACACGAATAAACTCGCACAGTAAGTGTACTATTACACAATGTCAACAAACAAAGAATGCCCCCAGGCCAACACAAGTATCACAAATAATCCCTGACACATCCCACCTTGTCTCGCCACGTGTACAATAGTAAAATGAATGCCCGCCTTGTCTCACCACATGCGCACAACAATGTTCCCACCTTGTCTCGCCACATGTATATATCCCGCCTTGTCACGCGCATGTGCATTATCAATAGAAAACACGGCACGACTGAAACCTCGTGCAAATCACCATATCAACAATCGCACGGCAGAAACCTCGTGCATCACAATAACCATAACCGCACAGCAGAAACCTCGTGCATCACCACAATAAGTATAACAACAACAATGACAATAATACAAGATACGGTAAATTCATCAACTCAAGAACCTCCGATCACAAGAAAAGGCAAGGCTAATTCACAAGAATTAGCACAATAAAGAATACTAGGCATAATAAGGACATCTCAACAAGGAAGAAAAAGGCATGTAACAGTAGTACCTAATTGCACGGTTCAACAACAAGAAATTAACGTGAATCCGGTAATTCCAAATAAGGGCAAGTCAACTAAGAGGTAAGATATCTAAACTACCTTTAAGGTTGAACAAATTTCGAGGATATTCAACAATTTCACTTAAGGGTAAACAACAGGAAGGTAACCATAACTTTAATTAAGACTAAACAATTATAGGGTGGTGATGAAAATTACAAATAGAGATAAGAAGTTATGAATCTATAGCATGACAGTAAAAGGGATGGAATCTTCAGTTTAACCAATTAGGAGTCGAATAGGCGATAAGAGTGAATCAAAAAGCAAGAAATTATAATTTAAGAAAGTAAAGATGAACTAGAAATTAGGAACTCAATCATGTCAAGAACAAATTCATACTCAGTGAATATAAGGACCTAAGATTCCTAAAAGGCCAACTTCTACAAATTAGTCTGAGCATGCACTCGTCACCTCGCGTACAAGGACTACAATCAACACAAAAGACTCAAATCCTAAGGGGTAGTTCTCCCACACAAGATTAGGCAAGATACTTACCTCAAAGACGATAAACTAATACTCTAAAATTGAACTCCTCGGGTGAAAAGACCTCCAGACGGCTCAATCTAACCAAAATGACTTCATAACATAAATAAAACACATATGAAACTATTCCGGATCATAAAGTTTAAATCTTTAACAAAATCAAAAAAATGAACCCAAAACTCGGCCCCCCGGGCCCGCACCTTGGAACCCGACAAATTTACAAACCCCAAACACCCATTCCAATACGAGTTCAACCATACAAAAATTTCCAAATTCTGATACCATTTCATCCCTCAAATCATGATTTTTCATTTTTGAAACTTTCTTCAAAAACCAACATCTTCCTCAACTCATAACAAAATTTAAATGACAAAAACAAGGATAAAATCATGGATTATATTAAATTCTAGGTGAAGAACACTTACCCACTCGATTAGCTTGAAAACCCCCGAAAATCGCTCCCACGTCCGAAGTCAAAACTCAAAATGTGAAGAAATATGGCCAACCCTCGCTTATATGAATCTGCGCAGGACATCCGCACATGCGACCAACTTAGCCGCATCTGCGCAACCCCAGGTGCACGATTACAACCGCACTTGCGATCCTTCTTGCTCCTGCGCCTAAGAAACCGCTTCTGCGGGGACCGCACATGCGCTCAAAAATTCTGCACCTGCAGAGGCTGCCCAGTCGGCTTCCTCTCGCACATACGACTTCTTTCCCCGCACCTGCAACCATCGCACTTGCGCCCAAGGTCCGCATGTGCGATTACACCAAAACCCATACCTCCAAAAATCATGGAAAACCATCTGAAACACACCGGGGCCCTCGGGACCCTGTCCAAGAATACCAACAAGTCTCGTACCCTAACACGGACCCGCTCGACATCTCAAATCACATCAAAATACGACAAAACTACGAATCACACCATGAATCGAGCTTATGAACTTCCAAATCTTCCAACTCCTAAAACTCGTGCTAAAACCTATCAATTCAACCCGGAATGACGCCAAACTTTCTAGACAAGTCCCAATTCATATAACGGAGCTGTTCCAACTCTCGGAATCGTATTCCGACCCCGATATTATAAAAGTCAATTGTGGGTCAATCTTCTCCTTTTCCAAACTTCAACTTTTCCAACTTTTGCCGATTTGCCTCAAATTACTCTACGGACCTCCAAATCCAAATCCAAACGCGCGCCTACGTCCAAAATCAACATACGAAGCTGCTGACATCATCCAAAATTCATTTCGGAGCCGTTTACACAAAAGACACATATCGGCAAAATTCTCATCGCTTAAGCTTCCAAAACTAGGTTCCTTCATCCAATTCGACTATGAATCATCCGGTAACTAAATTCTACCATGCACGCAAGTCGATACACATAATATGAAGCTATTCAAGACCTTACGCCACCGAATGGAGCTTAAATTCTCAAACGACCAGCCGGGTCGTTATATTCTCCCCCTCTTAAAACCAACGTTCGTCCTCGAACGTGCCAAGATTCGCCTCGAACTCATCAAATCACTGAATGCACTCTTCGAACATACACCTGCGGGTGATCCCATGTCACCCCAACCTATATAAGTCTAGCGACACCATCTTAACTGCAATTTAGCCTTTCTACCAACACCGATAAGCCTTATAGCCAAAATTCTCATCTTCCATTCATTTCCAAAAGACCCAATTCTAAATTCATCCGGTATCAGTCTCAACCAGATGCATCAACTCATACCTACATCCACAAGGTACGACCACACAATATAACACACCACACATAGGCCCATAATAACAGTTCTGATCACAATAGCTGCTCGAAATCAGCCCAGCACCGGTTATTAGCCTCATATGTGATAGAACTTTGTTTCAAACCTCCATAATACTGATAATGATACAAGAAACACGAAGTCCTCATAATTAGACACCCGAATTACCAAACCACAACTAAAACCATCGGCACACACCCCGCAAGCTAAAACTCAAGAAGCACAGAACAAAAATGACTGAATGAAAAGAGAAACACATAAGGAAACTATCAAACAAGCCCGACAGGCAAAACTTTTTATTACTAACCTACAAAACAATATAACAAGGAAAGAACTAAAGCATATGAACAAACCAATATATATGTATGTATAGTTGTCTTGTTTTTAGTTAACTAGGTTTCGTCCTATTATAAAAGAGGTATCTCTAGATTATTTTATGTATGCAAAATTTATGAGAAGAATTGTAGAAATTTTTCAAAAAATTATTGAAATTATTCAGAGAATTGTAGCACGAGAATTTTAGTTAAACACATTCGACTTGAACCGCATATATGTAATAATTAAAGAATATACACGTAACACCAAATTTTCTCTTATTATTATCGCTAAAATAATATTGATGGAGTAGTCAAACAGACAACAAGAGTGACGTAGAAGAGTTTAAGAGTGTGTATGGTACGAACTAAAATATTTGTAGGAAAATATTTTTCAATTTCATATTTGGTTGGTCAAAATATTTTAGAAAATATTTTCCTTGTCAATTTTTTTTTTTTTAATTGGAGGAAAATATTTTCCTTATCAAGAGAAAGGAAAATATTTTCCAAAACTCCTTCTCAACCTTCCCTACCCTATTCTCTACCCTCACCAACCCACCCCACACCCCCATACCCACCCACCTCACCACCACCCCATGCCCTCTCTCTAAAAAGGTTCTTTTTCCGTCACCACCCGCCCTACTACCCCACCCCACCCCCAAAATAATTATTCTTTTTTGTAATTTAAAATTTCTGTTTTTCGTTTTCCTACACCACCCACCTCCACCCCCAGCCCGCCCCCCACCCTTGAACAAAAAAAATACTTTTTTTTGTAATTTTAAATTTCTGCTTTTTCATTTTTCTACATCCCTCCCCCCCCTCCCGGTTGTGCCCAACCAACGCCCCCCCCGGAATTTTTTTTATAATATATATTTTCAGTTTTACTTTTTTCATCTTTCGGTTTACAGGTTCGAAATTTTACAAGTTCCAAAGTTATGAGTTCAGAGGTTTATGTGTTTCGAAGTTTACGGGTTTAGAAATTATAAAGTTTACGGGTTGAGAATTTCGCGGTTTCGAAAGTTTAGCGGTTCAGAAATTTATGAAATTTGTGGATTCGGAAGGTTGTTGGTTCGAAAGTTTATGGCTTCATATTTATTGTATCTAAATTATTTATGAATACTCTTAAGAAAATATTTTCCTTAATTTAGGTATCAAACACTGAAAATGAATAAGATTATTACTTGTTTTCCAAGAAAATATTTTCTTGAAAAACATTTTCCGTTATACCAAACACACCCTAAATCCTAGCTATGACAAGTTGACAACCCGTCAAAACCACAGATATGGCATCAATTCATTAGAAGGTAAAACAATTTTTACTACTATATTATCCAACTAGTGAACAACAAAATTGGCTAATGTATCCCATATCCAAGGAGGACTAATACGTTATGGAAACAATTATATGTCCTTATTTGTAAACAGTAATGTTAATTAGCTTACACCTATTCCGAAAACCACAAGAAGCCCAGACGTAAAGATAACAGTAGTATTTTGTTTCTTTTCTCTTGGGAGAAAGCTGGTCAAAATAAGTCTAAATATGTTGTTGAAACACTGATAGTCTCATACACAAGTAGGACTAGTAGCAGGACGACTTTTGTCTTTAGATGACCCGTTCGGGAAAAAAAACAAAATCATTAAGATACAAATTATTGAATATAGAAAGAAAAAAAGACATGCAAGAATCAAGAAATATTCTTTCAACATTTACTTTTGTAGTATTTCATTATAATGTTTTATGGTAATTCTCGTTATTGTTTAGGTGGAAGATATATTTTTCATGAGATCGGATGAATTGCATGTATCCATGCTAAGAAGTTAACAAGGAAACAAGGTAGTTTTGTTACATAAATTAAGAAACAAAATAAGGCCCATTCTATGGAATTAATACTGTTGGGAAAAAATAAATATCCCGCCCAGGAATAATATACACAGTAAATAACACGAACACAAGAGAATAACAATAACACCAAATCTTTTAAAGGGGTAAAATACAATATTCGAGGGGAGCAATATTTCAATTATAATATTATAATTTCGTAGTGTCAAGAGACTACTATAACTTCAAAAAAAATAACATTCTTTATTTTAAATACCTCACTACAATATTACTCACACTCACCATTTATCTCACATACTATAATATGTGGATTGCTCTCTCTACGCTCTATTGCGCTCTCTCTGATTTTGGTGTGCATTCAATGAGGAACGAATAGTTCCTTTTATAGGCAAATTTGCCGTCCAGATGAGCCAATCAGATTTGGTTCTTGCAAGTTGCAAGATTGGTAACAACTAAAAACCAAACCCAATTTGTTATGGTTTTGCACTTGGTCGGCGCCTACCATGGCCTTCTTCTCCTCCAATCATGTTTTCTCTTTTTTTTCTTCCTTTTATTCAATATGGATGCCACAAATCTCCTCCTTAATTTTGATTTTTCTTCTTCATTCCAAGTCTTGATCTCAATCTCTGAAAATCTTCAATCTTGAGAGGCTCAGTAAAGATATTCGCAGCTTGATCATGAGACTTCACTTATTTGAGCTCGACTTCCTTCTTGGCAATGCATTCTCTGATGAAGTGATACCATGTGTCTATATGCTTGCTTCGATCATGATACACCGGATTCTTCGCGAGTGCCTGTGCGGATTTGTTGTCAATACAAATCTCTATAGCTTCAATTTGTGGTAAGTTGATCTCCTTCAATAATATTCTCAATCAAATAGCATAACATGTACAGGATGTTGCTGCTATATATTCAGCTTCACAAGTCGAGAGAGTAACAATGGGTTGTTTCTTTGAACTCCAAGAAATAACATAATCACCCAAGAAAAACACAAAATCATTTGTGCTTTTTGTATCATCAATATCTCCCGCATAATCACTATTACAATGTCCCATAAGGTTGAAATCATTAGAAGAAGAATAAATAGCCTAAAGTCAATCGTACCTTTTAGGTAGCGAAGAGTTCTTCTAGCGACTTTCAAATGAGTGGAGGTAGGAGCTTCCATGAAGCGGCTTACAACTCCAACTGCAAAGAGTATATCTAGCCTGGTACAAGTCAAGTACCTCAAACTTCCCACAAGACTTTTGAAAATGTGGGATCCATTTTTTCTCCTTCATCAAACTTGGACAATTTTGTCCCACTCTCCATCGGTGTGTTCACCGGGTTGCAATCGAGCATGTTGAACTTCTTCAATATCTCTTTTGTATAGATTTCTTAAGAGATGAAAATTCCATCCTCCATCTGCTCTACTTCTAGGCCCAGATAGTATGACATGAGTCATACGTCTGTCATCTCGAACTCACAGGACATATCTTTCTTAAAAGTTTTAAACAAACTTGGGTTATTACCCGTGAAAATAAGATCATCAACATAAAGACAAACAAGAAAAATATCTCTATTAGTATGAATTTAAGGTAAATAGCACAGTCATGGAGGCAACGAGTAGACCCATTTTCTTGAAAATACTTGTCGATGCAACTATTATGTGCTCGTGGGTCTTGCTTTAATCCATATAAAGCTTTCTTCAATTTCAACACTTTATCTTCATGGTTTTTGACCACGAAGCCCAATGGTTGTTCAACATAGACTTCTTCTTCTAGACAGCCATTCAAGAAGGCTGACTTGACATCTAGTTGATGGATCTTCCACATCATTTGCGCCGCCAAATAGATCAGTAAACGAATTATCTCCATGCGGGCAACAGGTACATAGACTTCTTCATAGTCAATGCCTTGCCTTTGCTTATAGACTTTAGCCACAAGTTGTTCCTTGTATATCTTCACATCTCCATCAGCATTCTTCTTTGTCTTTTATACCCATTTCACTCCAATTGATCGATGACCCTTGGGAAGAGTTGTTAACTCCCAAGCGTTGTTCTTATCTATTGACTCAATATCCTCCTTCATGGCTTGTCTCCACCTTTTGTTTGTAACAGCTTCATTAAAGTTCACTGGTTCACTGTCAACAAAGAGAAAATATAAAAAAATCAAAATTAGTAACTTCTTCTGTGTCCTCATAGAGTTCTTGAATACTCATTTTCCTTTGCGGTTGTTCAGTTGAACTTTCTTGAGAAGAGGGAGATGGAACATTTGTTGGAGAATGAGGCGGAGTTGTGTCCTGCACAGGTTCCACGGTCTCTGGTTCTTCTTCATCACCAAAGTATGGAAGAAAATCATATGAAGTTTCTTCCTGAGCTTCCAAGTTCCATGTCAATTCTTCATCAAATTAAACATCGCGACTTACCATCACCTTGCCGCTGCTTGGGTTGTATAGCTTTTAGACTTTTGAACTTGTGTCATAGCCAACAAACACATGCTTGACACTTCGATTGTCAAGCTTCGTTCTCCCTTGATGTGGCATATGAGCATAGGCATGCTTCCAAAGATTCTCAATTGCTTGACACTTGGCTTTCTTCCACTCCACGCTTCTTGAGTGGTTTGATCTCTAACATTTCTTGTTGGAGACCTGTTGTTCAAATAAACTGCACAAGAAACAGCTTCGGTCCAACATTTCTTAGGCATACTTTTAGCTTTCAACATACATCTTGCCATATTAAGAATCATTCGATTATTTCTTTATGCAACTCCATTTTGTTGGGGTGAATAAGGTTCCATTAGAGGGTGACGAATTCCATGAGATTGGCAAAAGGCATTAAATTCTTTTGAAATGAATTCGCCTCCTCTATCGGAACTTAAAGTTTTTATTTCATAGTCACTTTCTTTTTCTACAAGTACTTTAAAAATTTTAAAAGTAGCAAAAGCTTCAGATTTTTGGTTCAAGAATTAAACCCAAGTCTTTCTACTAAAGTTATTAATGAAGAATAGAAAGTATTTACTTTTACCAAAGAAAGGTGGATTGATTGGCCCACACACACCAGTGTGAACAAGCTAGAGCGGTTTGGTTTATCTTGACATGGCCTCCTTTGGAAAACTCCTCCTTGCATGTTTTCCAAGAAGACAAGCTTCACACAATTGATTGGGATGGTTGATTGATGGTATCCCATACACCATGTTCTTTTCTCCCATTTGATTTGAGCGCGTCAAAATTCAAGTGCCAAAATAGCATGTGCCAACACCATAATTCATCTTGCACATTAGCCTTCAAACACTTTGCATCAATTGTCTTAAGTTTCAGAGAAAATAATCTATTCTTTGCCATATGTATTTTAGAAATTAGAATTCCACTTGAACATCTAAGACAAAGATGCATATTTTTCACTTTTCAAGAAACTGGCCCAAACTTAAAATATTACTTTTTAATTTAGGGACATAATAAATATCTTGAATTAACTTGTGGTCACCATTTTTTACAGGAGATTAGAATCATACCTATCCCTTCGATTTGAATCTTTGAGGTACATATTACCCCTCACCGTTTTATTGATCTACACGAACTTCTCTTTGCATCTACAAATATGATTGCTTGCTCCATTGTCCAAATACCACGAGCTGCAATCATTCTTATCTTCCTTGAGTGCCATCAACAACGTTGACTCAACTCTTCTTTCTTGTCGTCAACAAGGTTAGCCTTTTCTTCAACATTTCTACGACATCCCCAAGAGTAATGGCCAAATTTATGACAATTATAATACTCAATTTTGGACTTGTCATACCTTTGTCTATTATTTTCTTGCTAGTAGCCACGTCCTCTTCCTCCTCTGTGTCCACGACCATAACCTCTGGACATTTGGTGGATTTTAACTTCATTGTTGAAGTTGTTACCGTTACTTCATCCTCTTTCATGACCACCACGGTATCGTCCTCGTCCATTCCCTCGATAGCTTTGTTCACCTTCATAATCCTTAAAGGATGCCTGAGTTTTAAGAAGTTGCTCCAATGGCACTTCTTGTCTCCTCTTGCTCTTTTCTTCATGGGCCTGTAAAGAACCCTCCAATTGCTCCACCATCATAGAGTCTAAATCATTAGACTACTCAATAGCACACACCACAAAATCAAATTTAGGTGTTAAAGTGCGAAGGATCTTTTCTACCACACAAACATCTTCTATGTCCTCCCTATATCTTCTTAAATGATTTACAAGAGCTTTCACTTTTAAACAATAATCTGAAATGCATTCGGATTCTTTCATTTTTAAAAACTTCAAAGTCAGCCCTTAGAATTTGAAGTTTTACCTTCCTAACCTTGTCAACTCCTTCAAAAGAATTTTGTAAAATCTCCCAAGCTTCCTTTGAGGTGGTAGCATTTGCCACCTTCTCAAACATGACATCATCCAAACATTGGTGGATGAGAGCGAGGGCTTATTGATCCTTCTTCCTTGTCTTTGCCAAGACATCTTTTTCATTTTGAGGCAGAGCTTCCTCATTATTGGGTTTTGCATACCCTTTATCTAAGATTTCCCACACATCATGGGAACCAAGAATGACTTTCATACGTAGACAGCGATGGCTCTGATACCACTTTGTTGGGAAACAATAAATATCCGGCCCAGGAATAATATTCACGGTAAATAACAATAACATAAGAGAATAACAAAGACACCAAATTTTGTAACGGGGTATAATACAATATCCAAGCGGAGCAATATTTTTACTATAATATTGCAACTTAGTAGTGTCAAGAGACTACTACAACTTCAAAAAAAAAATAACACTCTTTATTTTAAACGCCTCACTACAATATTACTCACGCTCACTATTATCTCATAGACTACAATTTGTGGATTACTCTCTCTACGCTCTATTGCGCTCTCTCTTATTTTGGTGTGCATTTAATGAGGAACGAATAGTTCCTTTTATAGGCAAATTTTCCGTCCAAGTGAACCAATCAGATTTGATTCTTGCAAGTTGTAAGATTGGCAACAACTAAAAACCAAAACCAATTTGTTATGTTCTTGCACTTGGTTTCTCAGCGCCTAACATGGCCTTCTTTTCCTTCAATCCTATTTTCTCTTCTTTTTTTTCTTTTATTCAATATGGACCCCACAAATATATGATCATTGATATATTATAATAAAATATTGTTAAACTAACTTACATAATTTAGGAAATGAGGGAAGTTTTGCATAATAATATTATGTCAACAAGTTATAATGAGAAGCTACTAAGAAAAGTGGAGATTTCTTGTGCATGGTAATCCCCAAAGCTTCATCCATATCAACATCCTTAGGTAGTATCCCCTGAGGAAGTGACCAATTATAATGAAACAATAGATTAGCAAGTGCAAGCTCAACAAGTGGTATTGAAAAATTAATTCCTGGACACCCTCTTCTCCCTGTCCCAAAAGGCAACAACTCATAATTTTTGCCTCTGTAATCAATCTCCTTATCCAAGAATCTCTCTGGAAAGAATGTCAATGGATTTTCCCAGTATTTTGGATCTGTCCCAATTGCGGTCACGTTGATAAGAACTCTTGTATTTACTGGAATTTCGTATTCCATTATTTTGCAGTTGGCTGTTGTTACTCGAGGGACTAGTAACGGGGCTGGTGGGTGTAGTCTAAAGGTTTCTTTGATGACCAATTTCAAGTATTCGAGTTTGCAAAGATCGCTTTCTTGGACCTTTTGTTTTCCCTTGGAAATTTCTCTAACTTCCTCTTGAGCTTTTTTCAAGACTCTTGGGTTTTTTATCAGTTCTGACATTGCCCATTCTATGGTTGTTGATGATGTATCAGTTCCAGCTACGAATATATCCTGCCACCACAAGATAACCTTTTCAATATATTTAATTTGTTTAACAAAATAACAACCTTTTCATTGCTAATAATATATATGATGTGTTAAACACAACTTAATTTTCATTATTGTTATCTAAAGACGCGCTTCAATCTTACAACATTGTGTTTGAACTCTCCTTACTGTTGTATATCTTTGGCGTACATATTTGTGTAAATTGTATACTCCTATGGTATAGGTAGAAAATGCCGATTTGTAATTTTTTTTTAATATAATGGACAACAACACCAACAATACCCCGTAAAATCCCACTAGTGGGGTCTGGGGAGAGTGGAGTGTGCGTAGACCTTACCCCTACCCCGAAAAGGGTAGAGAGATTTGGGATTTTGCCAAAATATAGGCAAAATTTATGGCCAAACATGTGTTTGCCAAATAAAACCCAAATTTATTTCGACAAAATCTATAGCCAGACGGGTCCTTAGTGTTTTGTACTATCCTTGAACATGCTCTTATTATTTATTGTTTGCTAAATGTGACAATAATGTAGAGTGAAGAAGTAGAAAAAGAATTAAAGAAGAATAATTAAATTGAGAACAAACTTACCGCGAGAAGGCCCTTAATGTGATAATGTTTGAGAGGAATTTGTTGGTTTGGATCCCTTTGGATTCGAAGCAATACATCAATAACGTCTTCATCATCCCTTTGTTTCATCCAGCTACTTGAATTAAGATGATCTTCTATAACTTTGTCATAAAACTTATCCAATTCCCTAAAATTCTTTTCCAATCTTTGATCAAACCCATTTATTTTGTTAATCCACGCTATCCCAGGAAAATAATCAGCAACATTAAATTCACCCAACAATTCTTGTGTCTCATGTAGAATGTTATGAAACTTCCTCTCCCCATGATCATTTCCTCCTTCATTACTCCCTTTCCCAAAAGCCACTCGACAAACAACGTTATTTGCCAAGGATAGTGCTAATGTACTTATGTTAACAGGTGAGCTCAAGGATCTACAAATAATTTGAACCAAGCTACTTACTTCCTCGTCTCGAATTGCCTCGAAACTTTGTACTCTCTTTGTACTTAGCAACTCCAGGACTAGAATTTTCCGAGCTTCTCTCCAGTAATTACCTGTTGAAAATCTAATTAAAACAAACTAAAGGGTACTCTAAATCTCTAATAGACGTTTGAGCTTTAAATGAGGTAGTCAAACTATATATGGTATCAAGACTCGCTTGTTGAAATATAAAGTGCGCTCGTTATAAATATCACAACACGGACAAAAGATGTAAGAGGAAGATAAACATATATGATGGGCTTAAGGTCTCTTAGGGTGTGTTTGGTATAAAGGAAAATGTTTTCTTGGAAAACAAGTAGTAATCTTATTCATTTTCTGGTGTTTGGTACGCAAACTAAGGAAAATATTTTCTCAAGAGTATTCATAAATAATTTTGATACAATGAACATGAAGTCATAAACTTTCGAACCAACAACCTTCCGAACCCACAAATTTCATAAACTTCTGAACCGCAAAACTTTCGAAACCGCGAAATTTCGAACTCGTAAACTTCAAAACACATAAACCTCCGAACTCATATCTTTGGAATTTGTAAAATTTTGAACCTGTAAACCGAAAGATGAAAAAAGTAAAACTGGAAATATAAAAATAAAAAAAAAAAATCTCGGGGGGGAGGGAGGGTGTGCTAGGGGCGGTGGGGGTGCAGGAAAAAAAAGCAGAAATTTGAAAATTACAAAAAAAGTAAAAAAAAAAAAAAAATTGTACGGGAGTGGGGTGCGGAGGTGGGGGGGGTGTTCTTAGTGTTTTACCTAGATCTTGGTATTTCCTTGACACAAGTACAATTCAACTCTACAATTGGAAAGCAACTGCAGAAAGTGACTGCCTGCAATTGTGCACGTTGTAGTGCAGAAACAGTGCAGCAGTCACTTCCCATTGGGAAGATGCATATACCAACCAAGAATAGACATCATCCTTGGGATGTCTTTGAAGCATAACAACATGGTGTAAGGCAACATATATTCACTTGAGCATTTAGTGATATTCTCTCAAGCAATGAAGATCTGATCCAGCAATGAAGTCACAAGTGTGTCAAGAACAAGAAGACAACTCCACTACGGACCAGTTCCACTATGAGTCTATGTGTGTCCTTAGTTGAGTTGTAATCTTGTGTTTTGTTCTTCATTGTAACTTTTATCTTGCTTTCTTAGTAGCTTTGTTTTAGGAAATTCAAAATCATAAACCATCTGAGTTTGTGTTGTGACTAGAGTTAGTCATAGGTTAAAGTCTTTGTAACTAGTGAGTGACAAAGTGACTTGTGGTAAGTGTATTACAAGTTAGTGAGATTGAAGTCATTGTAATAGAGTCATTACAAAGTGGCTTGTAATAGTGTAGTTACAAGTTAGTGAAGTTGAAATTATTCATAGAAACAAGCTGGTACAGAAGGTTCTCAGTGTTTTACCTAGATCTTGGGAGATTAAGGTGAATGTCATCACTGAAGCCAAAGATCTACAAACTCTAACCATGGATGAGCTAATTGGAAATTTGAAGACGTACGAGATGAAGAGAAAGAAAAACAGTGAAAGAAGGAGAAGAATCTGGTGCTCAAGGATGAAAACAATGACTCAAGTGAAGAAGACAGTGATATGGCTTATCTCACTAAAAGATTTCAAAAGATGGTTCGAAGAAATGGTGGTATACCAAGGAGAGGCAAATCAAGTAAACCAAGGAACTATGATCTCTGTCACAAGTGCGAAAATCCAGGGCACTTCATCAAAGACTGCCCACTTCTGAAGCAGGAGCACCATAAACACAACTATGACAAAACAACAAAAAGGAACCCGGTTCCTGACAAACGATTCAGCCGAAAAAATGCAGCTGACAATGTTGTGAAGCAAGCTCTTGCTGCATGGGGAGACTCCTCCAGTGAATCAGTAGAGGAACCAAATACAGGAAATAGTTCCATGATGGCAGTGGAAAATGAAGCAAAGGAATATGATTCATTGTTTGCATTGATGGCTCAGTCCGATGATGATGAAGAGGATGACAATGATGAGGTAAATTTCAAGGATGTTCAGAGAAATCTGAAGTCCTACTCTTCTAAGAAATTGACGTCATTAGCGAATGTTCTAATTGGTGCATATTATAGTCTAGTCAATGAAAAGGATGCCTTGACCATAGAGTTAGGAGATGCTGAGCAATCTAGAGATGATCTGGTGGTCTGTGTGGTTGATTTAAAGGAGACCATAGATAATCTTGAAAAAGAAAATGAAGTCCTAACTGGAAAAATAAACTGTGTAGAAAATGAGAGAGATGACTTAATGGTAGTGATTGTTGACCTAAAGGAAACTGTAAACAATCTTGAGAAAGAAAGAGAGGTTCTAACTAGAAAGATTAATAGTGTGGAAAATGAGAGAGATGACTTGGCGGTTTGGTTGTTGACTTGAAGGAAACCATAGAGAACCTTAACAAAGAAAAGGATACTCTAGCAAAGAAAATTGCAGCTACTGAGCAAGAAAGGAATGACTTGTTGGTGGTAATCACAGACCTAGAGGAAACAATTGAGGGACTCAAATCAGAACATAGGCTTGTAAGTGTTGAGAAAGGGGAGGAAGTAGCTAGTGAGACACACATCAAGCTTGAAAAGGAATTGAATGACATGAAAACTAGTCTATGTGGTGAACTAGAGAAAAATAGGAAACTTCAAGCTGAATTGGAGAGAGTAAAAATTGATCTTGAGAAATCTCTTAAGTGTACCTGGTCCTCAGATGTTGTCACTGCCATGTACTTTAACAATAGTGGAAAGATGCAAGGAATCGGGTTCCAAAGGAAAAAATTCCTTACAACCCTCACAGTAAGTATGTCACTGTTCCGGATAACTGGCTTTGTACCCACTGTGGGAACAATGGGCACTTCAAATAAAACTGCCATGCCAAGGTTCAATCTGTTTAGGAAAAAAAAGTGTTTACTGAAAAAGTGACTACTAAAGGGGGACCAGGTACCACTCGCAAAAAACACATCTTTCCTGTATGGACTAGAAAAGCTCTCATTCACCCTTTTCCTCATTACAAGGGACCCAAACTAGTTTGGGTTCCTAAATCTAACCCGTAATTTATATGTGCAGGGAACAGTGAGAGGAAGCGGACTGCAATGGATCATGGACAGTGGATGTTCAAAGCACATGACTGGGAACACCATGGATTTTCTCTCACTGAAAGCCCTGCAAGGAGGGAATGTATCCTTTGACAATGGTAAAAAGGGATACATTCTCGGTGTCGAAAAGGTTGGAAAGTCTATTTCACACTCAATGGAGAACGTGTACTATGTGGATGGCCTGATGTACAGTCTCTTGAGTGTCTCTCAAATTCGTGATAAAGGGAACAAAGTAGAGTTCTTGTCTAAAGTGTGCACAGTTACTAATCTGGTAACTGGTAAAGTGGTTTTAGTAGCCAAACGATACAAGAACATCTATGTTTCTGATTTCAAATCTTTGCAAGCTAGTGATATGAGCTTCTTGAAGGCAGTTGATGACGATGCAGAACTGTGGCATAGAAGATTGGGGCATGCAAGTTTCTCACTTCTGAATAAATTGATACAGAAGGACCTGGTTCGTGGAGTGCCAAATTCAAAGTTCAAGGAGCATAGAGTGTGTGATGCATGTGCTAGTGGAAAACACGTGAAATCATCTTTTAAGCCAAAGAAGGATGTCAGCACATCAAAACCACTCGAACTCCTATGGATCTGTGTGGTCCTATGAGAATACCAAGCAGAGGTGGAAAGAAGTATATTTTTGTGATTGTAGACGACTATTCAAGATTCACTTGGACGTTGTTATCTGCCAATGCCCGCATGGACCTGGTTCTCAAAACCATTGTTGCCTCCTCCTCCAAGCCTTTCTCTTCTAGTGCCCCCTAGGATCCCCTCAGTGACCAGTTATCTTGTATTCTGATGTTTTGTGGTTGTTGTTTTTTTTTTGTTTTTTTAATGGTATGTTGGATTTCAGCATTGCTGCTACTGTTGAATCAGTCCAAATAAGTCTTTTCTTTCATGGAAAAGACTTATATGTTTTAAATTTTATTATCAATGAAACATCTCTACTTTTGCTAGTACAATGCTTGTTTTCCTTCTACTTCTCTTTTCTATCATGTTGTGTGCACACATGGGGCATGAGTTAGCTGTGTTAGAACTTTTTATGCTTTTTGTGCCTGCTTATGTATTTTTAATGATGCCAAAAGGGGGAAGAACTAGTTAACTTGAAAAATTGAAGCAGGTGATTAAGGGAGAAGCATAGAGTTAGGGGAACATATGAGGTTACTGGTACTTTATCTGGTTAAGCTAAGCTCTATAAATAGACATCAATTTTAAAAGTTTGTCATCATCAAAAAGGGAAAAATTGATGGGCTTAAGGTCTCTTAGTCATATTTTTTGATGATCTAACAATCTTTCTGTATATATCCAGATAAAGGACCTAATGCATGCCTGATACAATCAATCAGCAATAGACTTAAGATAATTTGGACAATGTGACTTTAGATTCACAAGAACCAGTGTAGGGACCTGATCCCTTGTTGTTTCCCTGACAGAATTACAAGTCAACTCTACAGTTGGAAAGCAACTGCAGAAAGTGACTGCCTGCAACTGTGCACGCTACAGTGCAGAAACAGTGCAGCAGTCACTTCCCATTGGGAAGAGGCCTGTACCAACCAAGAATAGACATCATCCTTGGGATGTCTTTGAAGCATAACAACATGGTGTAAGGCAAAAGATATTCACTCTAAAAAGAGCGATTGAGAATCTCGAGAACCTAAACAAAAATGCAGAAGTGAGTGTACCCTAAGGCTCTCCTCTCTCCCCCTTGTTTAGCCTTTTTTTTATAGGTAAGACATGGGGCAATAAGCCCGCTTTCACAAATTCCCGTCTTTCTCGATCGAAAGCTAAGCGTGCCAAACCATCTAAGCAAAGTCCTATTTGTCAAAGAAGGAGCCAAGACAGGGATGCCGATTCAGATGCGGCTAGAAAGGCTCGTTTGAGTGATTCATAAACCCTCGTCGGGATAAACAAGCAAGGGTTTCATCCTCTACTTATGGGAATGCTACTTCGAGAAATGCTGCTTCAGGAGCATTTAGTGATATTCCCTCAAGCATTGAAGATATGATCCAACATTGAAGTCACAAGTGTGTCAAGAACAAGAAGACAACTCCACTACGGACCAGTTCTACTATGAGTCTATGTGTGTCCTTAGTTGAGTTGTAATCTTGTGTTTTGTTTTTCATTGTAACTCCTATCTTGCTTTCTTAGAAGCTTTGTTTTAGGAATTCAAAATCATAAACCATCTGAGTTTATGTTGTGACTAGAGTTAGTCATAAGTTAAAGTCTTTGTAACTAGTGAGTGACAAAGTGGCTTGTGGTAAGTGTATTACAAGTTAGTAAGATTGAAGTCTTTGTAATAGAGTCATTACAAAGTGACTTGTAATAGTGTAGTTACAAGTTAGTGAAGTTGAAATCCTACCAGTGTAAGTCGTGGTTTTTGTCCCCTTGAGTTGAGATTTTTCCACGTAAAAATCATGTGTCTTATTTACACACTGTTTCAGTAGTTAGCACTGATGAAACTGATATTGGATCAGGTCTCTATACAGTTGGTGGAGTCATATAAACTATCAATATATAAAACATATTAATATCAAATAAAAAACTAAAATCTCTATACAGTTGGTGGAGTCATTTTAGTTTTTTTTAAGCAGTTTTTTTTTTGCTAAACACTCCAATTAATAAAAAAGTGCTTAAAAGCTGGTTTGACCAGTTTTTAAGCCCATCCAAACACACTCATAATAGCCCGTTTGGCCAAGCTTCTAAAATTAGCTTATTTTGAGAAGTGTTTTTCTCAAAAGTACATTTTAAAAAAATGCTTTTGGTGAGAAGTAATTTATATTTGGCAAATTAATTTGAAAAATACTTTTAAGTAGTAATTAGTGTTTGCCCAAACTTTTGAAAACTGCTTCTAAGTGTATTTTTCTCAAAAGTGTTTTTTCAAAAAAGTGCTTTTAGAGAGAAACTACTCTTTTCTGTTTCTCCAAAACTGTTTTTACTTCTCCTCAAAAAAACTTTTTTCCTTCCAAAAACTTGACCAAACACCTCAATTTTTTGCCAAAAGTGCTTTAGACCAAAAAAGTACTTTTGGCCCAAAAAAGCTTGGCCAAACATGCTATAAGTTCATTGTCTCATTTGAAAAAAAAAAAAAAAGAAACTTCAACTATAGAAATATCAAATAAGAATCAGATCTGTACATATTGATAATAAATATACTTTTCTCTTTCAGTTTATGTGAATTTTTTTTTTTTTTTTTTTGTCCGTTTCAAAAAAAATGATCCTTGTCTAAATTTAGTAACAATTTAGCTTAAACTTATCATTTTATCCTTAATGAGAAGCTTTTATAACCACACAAATACTTTGGGCCCCCTTTTTAACTTGTTTAGGACTACAAATTCCAAAAAAAATCTTTTTTTCTTAAATTCTGTGTCTAATCAAACATGTTCACATAAATTGAAACAGAAAGTGTATAATAATTAAGTACAAAGTAATATTTTCTCTAACAGCTTACCGTAGGGCGCAAAAGACACGTTACAGTAATTGTAGCTAAGCTTTTTGGCAGCATATAAAGCAGGACGGCCTGAGAAAACAAGGTCGTGAGTTGTAAAGATCTGTCGGGCAATGTCAGCTGAGGAGACAACCACAGTCGGGACAGAACCTAATTGCAAGAAAATGAAATCCCCATATTCATTAGAAAGTTTTTGAAGTGAACGATGAGGTAATTTACCAATTTGATGAAGGTTTCCTATTATAGGCAGTTTCCTTGGACCTGGAGGGAGCTTTTTTCCTTTGCTTATCCTCTTTGTCGCCGATAATATTAGGAACACAAAGAGAAGGAAAGACGCTACCACCACAAGGAAACTCATTTTTAATTATTTGGAGTTTGGTAGCTGAAGTGACGACCTTCCTTTTATAGATAGGAAACAAAATATGTGGAACGGTCCTTAGGGAAAGAAAAGCTGAACTTGGACAACTATTGAAAATATTATTTTATACATATATCCCAAACTGGTTGACCACCACATGTGAAATAATTTCGAAATAGGAATATGATGGTGTTTCAGTTGAACACTTAAATCTTGCTTTTAACGCTGTTCATATATAGATGGTCCAATAACGTATAACTCCAATCCTTTTGCGTGTCGTTCTTATCTTTGATCTCTAGAAATGATAGTCATGTGTTTACAATTATAGATTTTTGATATATATATATAATTATATATAACTTTTCTCTCCATTTATTGCTATTTATTTTGGTCTTGAGGAGTAGGTATTGGATCCTACAGTTTTGAGCAACTATATCTGGCGGCAAGTGTATACAGAAGACACTATTTTTTGAGCCGCCAAAGCATGACTTTGGGCCTAATGACGGAACGTTTAATAATTGATAGATTCTGCATTTTCATCTGCTTAATTGTGAGTGAATTTTTTTGGCTTCACTTTCCATATTTTCATTTGCTGAATTTTCTCTCTGGCGTGCCATCAGTCGACCCCGAAAATAGTGTCCGCAGAGATGTTAGATCAGCCGGTTAGAACGCATAGGGCGGCGAAGAAGACGAAATCAACCTTCAAAAATATTTGAAATGTTGCAGGCCCAACAAGCTGCAATAGCATAACTCCAAAATCAGAAGTCAGAACCATGCACCGAGTAGGGTCGAACCCGAACCATTGCAGGAAATTGTTCACAGGACCGGACCAGTGAGGTCAAACGTGAATGAATCAAGGACCGACCCCGCTATCATAAAAATGCTCGAGGAGCTGACAAAGAGAATTGAATCGCGGGAGAAGAGGATCGAAGCAAATGACAAAGAAGTGGAAACATATAACTTCTGGGGGTACCTCCGATTTTGATGGGTTTGGATTCAAAGAAGTTCGTGCAAAATCCCC